>JADHYT010000004.1:85970-222474 GCA_027604725.1 Entophlyctis luteolus | reverse complement strand
TCTGTCTTATATGCAATGTATGGGCCTGGTTGAGGACCAGATTCATGAAGCTTCCAGGGATGGTCATAGGGTTCAAAGCCTTGAAAATATTGAGACTATGGAGTTGTTGGTGCAAGGCTATGAACTGTGGTGGATCTGGTGATGGCATAGGTGCTATACATGTTTGAGGTTGGCTGGGAGATTGATCCAGAAACAAGTAGATATACATTCAGGGCAGGTCAGAAGATTCATCCTGATCTGGAAACAAGTAGATCAGGGGTGTTGTCGGCAAAATTGTGAACAAAACAAATTGTCAGGCACAGGGATGGGGAGATCTGGCAATTGGTGCAGTGTATGGGAGTGGGAACAAGTGAGGGTTTATTGGCAGTTGTTTTGGTGACTGTACAGTGCATCACCAATATGGCATTCATGACATGTCAAAAAAATTTCTGTTTGCAGCTTGTCAAAGAATTGCATAGCATTGTCAAATAGGAATTTTGTTGATTTTTTATAACCAGACTGAGAAGTTGGAAATTGCTTGCTGAATGTCAATTCATTAATTCATTAAAGAACTTCAAATGCATCCACAGAACAGACTTGACAAAGAAGGAAACATGTAACCTGAGTGTAACTTCAGCAAAGAAAATGAATGTGGAGGTACGCACTACTTGCCTCACTGTCAGTCACAAAAACTTGGTTATTTTTCTCATTCGAAATGGCTAAAAAAGATCAAATGCATGAGCAATTAATGATGGGTCATGCTTTTTCTGATTTTTGAAGAATGTTGATTATTCAGGATTGAGACGCGATTGACAACTTTTGGCCAAACTTGGAAAACGCCATGGACGGCCGCATCAGTGTGTCAGCGTATAGCCCGAATGGCGCAGGACCAGGGAGATTATCAGTGACAACGCAACGAACGGGCGGGCGCCATCCTCCAGCGCCGCTCACACCGCCGGCGAACGCTGCTCCTGCGGTCGAGGCCACATTGGAAAAGGCCGTATTTTACGACGCGCTGAATGACGCGGTGGCCAGTGGAGTCGACGATGCGCGCGCAGTGGAGATGGGTAAGCCGAGCGCTTTGACAAGCGCGCGTGTGCGCTAAGAAAACGCAACATGTGCCCCTGCAGGACACCACGCGCGAGCGCGTGCAAAGGAGATCCACGAGCGCATGCGGCAGCGCGCGGCGGACGAGCGCGAACGCGCTGCCCTGGCCGCACTGTCGGCGGCAACGGCGGCCGCGACCGCCGCCGACGTGTTCGTCACGGTGCCGTCCATCGTGTCCACTGCGCCGCCGTCCGCATCTGCCCCGGCGTACCCCATATTCAGCAGTGCGCTTTCGGAAGCGATTGCGTGCGCGGAGCCCCAATGGCCGACGGACATACACGCGAAAGCTCACCCGTACACGACACCGGTGAACCATACCGGATCATTGGCTACGCTCCTGAAAAAAATTGTGTCCCCTGCCGTCCGAAGGGGAATCCGCGAAGGTGACGTTTTGTCTGACCTGTGAGACCTTGCATTGAACGCAACCCAGGAATGCCTGACTTGATGATTCAACCACGAATGCTTCACAACAAAATTAATTTGCTGTTGGATGAATTTTGCCATGGGATTGAGGCTGAGTCCCACAGTTGAGAGCCGCATGACAAATAATCCATAAAGAGATCATGTTCAATCTGATAGCCAGGTCACACGAAATGTTGACGGCGTATCGCGCAAGTATTTCTGCGATAGAGACTGAGACTACTGCGCGAATCACAAAGGAATGGGAAGAGGTACCACTGGGCTTTCATTCGAAATTTCCTGTGATAAATGAAAAATTTCAGCGAGCCAATAATTCTGGTCTCAAGAACCGAATTCAAGCACTAGAAAGTGAAAACCAATCTCTAAAGATGCAATCGCTTCATGCAGTGTCGCAAAATACTGCGGTTCGCCTCCTTTTATTCTTCAGGGTGTTACTCATTGGCAAAAACAAAAAAAAAAAATTTAAAAAAAAATTGCAGCTGAAGCTGGAAGCTGAGGAATTGCGACGAGAGTGCAGCATAAACATGGAAGAGCATTCGGTCATACTGCTTGAAAACGCTCGCCGAAAACTGCTGTGCAAGTCCCTCAAGAAACAAATCCGTGCACTCTGGGAACAACTCGCGCGTTGTACACCGCAGCAACAACCGCCGTCAGTCGCTCACAACTTTCGATCGCCTTCACCCACGCAGAATACTTTGCACGGCGATTTCCTACCTGATCCGAAGGTAGATGGTGATGCACAGAGCAGCAGTACCGATTCTGATTTTTCCGATTCTGATTGGGAGGCCTGGTGGTATGCTTTTGTATGGATATTTCTCCTTTTAAACGTGTATGCGAGATTAGCCGCGCATCAACGTTTTCGAAACCGCTCTGGAACAAATCCACTGCTACCAAACTTCTTTCTCAAAACCCACCGCCAAGTACGTTACACGCCAATGACAGCATCGCTGGAGACGCATCTTCAGAATGTGGGACCGTGATTTCAGTCTCCACGTCGAAATCGCTGAAAGCAGGTTAGTGTAATGTTCGCTACATAATCCAGAAAGTTAAATCCATATAGCATCGACCACATCTCACAAGATTGCTAAATACGCCAAAGAAATTAAGAGACTACGAGAATTGGTTAAATCAGCAAGATCCAAGAAGCAGAGAGGAAGCCGACGCATGGATTTTGCGGATGCGGAGAGGGCGCAAATATCTAAGATCATCCAAGTGTTGGAGGATTGCATCGCATTCCAAGAACATTATGATGATGAGCTGTATGATGAGTCGACTAAATCTTGGGAATTTTCCGATGTACTAAGGGAAGTCGATTCGACAGAGGTAATGCCGGTTATAAGTTGGGGCAAACAAAAAAAACAACTTCCTAGGGGACTCGATTGCGCAAGACATTCCTTGCGAATCTTGAATCGAAGGAGTCGCTGCTGCTGAGACTACTGTCTGTGTTGTCGAATTATCAATCGCGCATTTCAGAACCAGCAGCAGAAGAAAGCCCATCATCGTATCTGGGAGGCTTGGATAACAATGGCGATGAATTCAGCAGCAAGAATGGACGAGAGCAAAGTGTATCGGCTGCTGCCAGCGTCACTAAGAAACTACGGCCAAGCAGTGCTCCGCAGCGATCATCAGTGCCCGGAATCAAATCGATACGAGTATTGCTGTCTGAGATTCACAGTCCGCATGAGCCATCGGAGTCTAGTTTGCCGTCAAACCAGCGCCAATTCAGTCGCGGCACGATCAAATCGGCAAATTCAAATACAGAACGAGTGTTTGTGCAAGCAACACACGACGATGTTTACTTGGACAGCAAAACTAAAAAGCGTCCTCAGAGTGCACCAACAGGCAAACAGCCGCAGCTATGCGTTCTTGGAACAGTGGAAGAATTGCGAGTGGAAAATCCACCGGACACAGCGAGCACTGCTGTGCTGCAATCTACTGGTGAAACAGTGGCCAAAGCAGTTTCGCCCAAGCGAAAAGTGGTTAAAGGGACTATTGTGCCGATGCGGTCAAGCGATGCAAATCGAGCATGTGTCTCCAGGATGCTCGTTGGCAAGGGGTTTCAAGTGAAAACCTCGATTGTTAATGTTCAAGAACAGATAGATGGTGATTCTCCTGCCAGTCAAATCACAGATGAAGAAGGTGGCAGTCGTTGGCGGAGGCTATCGACTTTCTGCAAAAACCCTTACTCCAACGTTTTCCCACCAAAGACATTACTTCGCACGCGCGAATTCAACTTTCCTGCCTCGGAGAAGAGTTCAACCGAAAAGTCGAATGGCAAGGAAAAATAGAGAGAGCCTTGCATCATTTTTTGTTTCGAGAAAACGAATGAGTGCTGTGTGTGTTTTTGATTATTTCTGCATGAATGTTTCGAGAAGGAACCACTTCTTATTTCAACGCATCGCACAAGCAAGGGCAGAAACGAGAAAATATATCAATCCCTCTTCAATGGGTACTTTTCCACAGTTATTCCTTCCTTCTTGATGATGAAAATTTCGACAAAGTCTCCAGTGTATATATCGCGCTCAGTTGCTCCATTGAAGGCATCTTTGACAATCTTCAGAACAACATCCAGGGGTAACAAGTGATGCTTGACGTTGGATTGATGTTTGTGGCCAATCTTTGGAACGGAGATAGGTTTTAAAATAAAGAATCGAAAGAAAAAAAACAACACTAGAAGTAGTCATAAAAAACAATTACCTGGTTGTCTAAGAATGGTTGTATCAAGTGTCCAGCAGAACCGGAACACGACCAAAGTTGCTTTTCGAAATTGCCAACGGGATCGTAGCTAAAAACGCAACCTTTACCTGCAAAAACAAAAAGGAAAGGAAGGTTGAAGCAAAATATAGGGAGAGCGAGGAAGAGAGAGAGAAAGAAAAGAAATCGCACCTTCTTCATCCAAACCGCCAAGAGTGTTCCAGACAAAGTACGGGAAAAATCTCTTTGAATAGAGAATGGTCGACAGCATCTGGGCAAGGGCCGGAGAGCTCATGTTCTTTTCGTGCTTGTGGAAGTACCACTAAAAGAAGAGTAAAAAAAGCATCAGGATTGGTTGGAACGAGTGACGCGCGGTGGATACGCGGCATAGGGGACAGACAGGGAGGGGAGGGGACGCACATCGAGGTTTTGGCCGATGCGTTTGACGAGGGCGACGGCATCGGCATGCATGCCACCGGTGGCGAGGACGGTGTTGTTGTCGAGGGCGTATACTTTTGGGGAATAGCGCGCGTTGATGAGGTATCCCTCGGACTGCCTGGTGTCGCCGGCAACGACGCAGAAGTCTTGGCCGGCAATAGCGAGGGTGGTGCTGCGAGAGAGGAGGGGATGGTTATGTTTGTGGGAGGGGGAGGTAGAGGGAGAGGGAGAGGGAGAGGGAAGCAGGGGGAGAAGTAAGAGAGAGTGTGATGGGTGGCAGTGGCACGCACCCGCCGTTGTCGGTGTATGGAGAGAAGCGACTCATTGTTGCTGCTGTGGCTCGAGCTGTGTGGCGTGTTGGTGTGTGTGTGTGTGTGCGTGTGGTTGGTTGGTGCCTGCAAACGCGTCCAAACAATTCTCAATTCTCGATTCTCAATTCCCACACACACACTCTCTCTCTCTCACTCTCTCACAAATATTTCCTTTCTGATGGACGCTGTCACCGCGCGTCCACCCCCGCGCCTGTTCCTCGACTCCTTCTCCAACAACCACGCCCACGCCGATGCCGACATCGCCGCCGACCCAGACCCATACCTCGATGCTGCCGCCCTCATGGCGCCTCCCGAATTTGCCCATCCCACCTTTACCATCCCCGCCATCGGAGATGTGCGTGTTTATCCGAACAGCCCCCCACCCCCCGACTACCATCCTGAAGAAGCACCATTAATTGAATATACCCTCTCTTTTTTTCTCTTCCAGCCCGTCGCGTTTCTCAAGCACCAGACCAGCGTCGACGCAAAAAATAGAATCAAAATTCAGCACGGAACCACCACTCTCGCTTTCAAATTCAACCACGGCGTCATAGTCGCTGTCGATTCTAGAGCTACTGGCGGTTCTTATATCGGTAATGCATTACCTTCTTCTCCGTGTCGAGAAAAAGAAACAAAGAATATTTGATTGAAATATTCGTTTTTCCTCCCTCCCTCCCAGCCTCTCAGACCGTCAAAAAGGTCATCGAGATCAACCCGTATCTTCTCGGCACAATGGCAGGCGGTGCTGCTGATTGTTCATATTGGGAGCGCGAACTTGGCAGGCGGTGCAGGTTCGTTCATGCCAACGCGAAAAATTCCACAAGAAAACAAACAAACATACAACTCTTTCTTTCCAGAATTTATGAACTCAACAACAAAGAGCGTATTTCAGTTGCTGCTGCATCAAAGTTGCTGGCAAATATGGTGTACTCTTACAAGGGAATGGGCCTTTCGATGGTATGAGCTGGTTTCGCAAAGTTCTCCTCGCCCCGTTAAGCAGCCTGTTATCAGGGCACTATGATCACCGGTTGGGACAAAACAGGGCCCCAGCTGTACTATGTTGACTCTGATGGGCAGAGACTGAAATCAGATCTGTTTTCTGGTAATTCCCAAGTTTCGGCGAATTGGTGTTCGCGAAATAATTACCGCGGTTTTTAATTATTTTTTTTCTTCTAGTTGGATCAGGATCGACGTATGCGTATGGTGTTCTGGATGCAGGATACAAAAAGGACATGACTGTTGCCGAAGCTATTGATCTAGCAAGACGCGCTATATTCCACGCCACTTTCAGAGACGCTTATTCTGGAGGATTCGTTTCAGTCTACCATGTCAAAGAGGAAGGCTGGGAGTTCATCAACAGGCTGGATGTTGGCGATTTGTACTATCAGGTTTGTTTCTTTTTGTTGTATATTTGTTGTGTCTAGTTGCATAATTGAGTCTGATGAATTGTCGCAAAACTCGACAGTACACCGCGGAGCCCAAGCCCAAGCTGCTGTGATACGCGGGGACGGAGGCGAAGATGGAAAGCGCGTTTTTTGTTTGGAAATTTCAATGAAGTTTGACGCGCATAAAGCCAAAGCATCCCGGCGGTGGAAGGCGAAACACGGCGCATCGCAACCACAACATTCGCAACAGCCGCTGCCAAACCGGCGGCCGCCTCCTTCCGGCGCGAACCTTCCTGCCTTAGACAACACTAGTAGTGACGACGACGACGACGACGGCGGCATCTCGGAAGGCAACAACGCTGTTGGTGACTCCGGACCATCCGATGCACAGGTCGGCGCTCTGCAGACCCTTCTGGATGGCGAATATGCCCAGTCCGCGGACGCAGTGTTATTCGCTGCTGCCACCGATACATCGGCTGCAGCAGGCGGCCTGACCTTGGACTGCGGCATGCTGGAGACGGCGCTGCTCGGAGTGCCGGTTCCCGTGCGCCTCGCGATCCGCGACGCGGACGTCCGGATCCTGTCGTGCGACGCCGGCGGCGCGCGTTTTTTTCTCGGCCGCGACGTCGAAGCCGCGCGGAAGCGATCCGAGCCTGCGGTGGCCAGCAGCAGCAGCAGCAGTATCAGCAGCAGCAGCACGCGCGGCGGCGGCGGCGGCGGCGGCGTGTCAGCAGCGGCGACCACTGCAACGACGCGTGCGTCTGTTTCTGTCGAACCGCGCGGCGCCGACCTCGCAGCGGTGCGCGGCGCGCGCCAACCGCAGCAGCACAAGCTCGAGAGAGCGCCGGCACCCGTTGCACGAGCTGCTCCGGCTCCGGCTCCGGCACTGGCCGGAGCATCGCAAGCACCAATACCACCAGCCGCGCTGCGCGACCAGCAGGCTCCGCCGAAGATCCCGCACGTCGGTGCGGCCCGTGCGCGACCGGTGGGGGGCGAACTGGACGACGAACTCGACTTGCTGCTGCTGTCCACAAACCCGCCTGCCAAGCAAAAATCGCCGCCGCCGCCGCCGCCCGGGCCCGCCGTCCCTGTGCTCCGGCAACCTTCGCGCCCGCAGTCGTCGCAGTCGTCGCACTCCGCGCGAAGACCTTTCGCGAGCACTACCGCGGTCGTCGGAAAAGGCAGCGCCATCAATGACGACGATGACGACGAACTGGACAGTCTTTTGGCATTGAAATAAAAAAGGAAAACAACAATTTGCTTGGTGTCAATCGATTATTGCAACTTCATGTTTCCATTGTGTCTCTCTCTGACCCTTCGCTGCTTATTGCAATGCCGTTGCAGCTGACGCCGAGCCAGTTTGCGAGCGGGCAGCGCTTGCGAGCTTGACAATATCCTGGAAATCACCGCTCTCTTCGCACATCTTCCGGAACAGGCCGTTCTTCTTGTTGATAAGGTTGATTGGAGCGTCAAATTCTTCAATCTTGCCGCGCTCCAAAACCAAGACCCGATCGCTGATGTAGCAGATTCGGTGAGAAGGAATTATGAAACAAAAAAAAAAAAAAATCAACGCGCTACCCACTAGTCGGCGATTGTTTTCAGTCTGTGCGCAATTGTGATTACAGTCGCGTCTTTAAAGGACGTGCGAATCGTCTTTTGGATCCTACTGTCCGTTGCTTCGTCGACTGAAGCGGTGGCCTCTGAACGAACCGAAACCGAGAAGAAAAAATTAGAACAAGAAATAAACATCAAAAAACATAAGCTATATAAAACAGATGATTTTGTCATACCGTCCAAGAAAAAAACTTTTGTTTGCCTCAAAATTGCTCTTGCAAGACATATCAACTGCCTCTGGCCCTGACTGAAATTGTTTCCGGACTCGGCGACGTTCGACTCAAGGGTCAAATTCACGCCCCCACCAGTCTTTGGCACAGTGGGATTCGCGTCTCCAGCAGTATCTGAGGCATTTCCAATGGCAGAGGAACTGGACGAAGTTGCTGCGCCTTTTCCTTTTTCACCATCCAGCAAGCTGGCACTAGAGTTCGACCTGCTCAATCCCTTTTGCATGGACTCCAATAGTCCGACAGCTTTCACCGCATCCCAGATGGTGTCGTCTGTGTATGTGCCCAGGGGATCCAAATTGAACCGGAGTGTACCTTCGAATAACACTGGGTCCTGTGGGATGATCGTCAAGCGGCTGCGCAAGTCCTGAAGGCCAATCTTGCTTATATCGACGTCGTCAATAACGATGGAACCACCAAAATTGTTGAGAATGCGGAAGAACGCAAGCGTTAGGGAGCTTTTTCCGGCGCCTGAGAGAACAAGCATATGAAGCTCGTTTCACATGGAAATTATGAATCACCTGTGCGCCCGACAATGCCAATCTTTTCTGCCGGCAGAACAGTAAACGTGAGTCCGTGCAAAACATTTGGAAGATCGTCCTGATATCTTAGTGTCAAGTTCTGGACTTCAATGCGACCTTTTGACGGCCAATCGGCGCTTGGTCTGCCGCTGGCAATAACAGCTGGCGGCTCTTGCTCAATCGCAGCATATTCTTCAATTCTCTCTACAGCGTTCATGGCCATATCCATATTTGCGTGGCATCGGATCAACCATGTTAGATTGGACGTGAACTCGAACACGTATATCATTGTCAGCCCTGCCCAACCAGGATCCAGGCCAGAAAGGATGATTGCCAGACCAACCACGCTCGTCATTACAGCAGACAAATACTCGCATCGCAAGTTTAACCAACGGTTAGCAGTCCAAAGGTAAAATGAATTGCGGTTGTTAGCGTCCACTTTTTCCACCATGCTTTCCGAAAATTGCTTTTCTGTGCCGTACGCTCGCACCGTCGACACTCCCATCAGAGTTTCAGAAAACTGCGCATACACCGGAGAATTGGATATCGACTCTAACCGCTTCAATTCACGAGAAGATTCGAGATACAAACTTGAAATCCAAGAGTAACTGCGAATTCAGAACTTTAGGCCTCATCTTACTGCTAAACCGCTAACCAAAAAACAACAAACGGAATAATCAAAGCAGAAACCGGAGCGACATAGAGTATCAAAACGACGGTGGCCGCCATCTGGATGATCAGCTTGAAAAAGGAATCCAAATTGTCCATGCAATCATTATCAATCGTGGCAATATCCTTGATATCTCAATTCAGTGATCCAATAAGAGCAAAAGCAAAAGTACTACCTTCGTAAATCTGTTCAGCAGACGGCCCAACGGAGTCTTCTCAAAAAACCTCATCGGTGCCCCGAAAACTGCAACCGTGAGCTTGGTGTGCAAGTTTCTGGAAGCTAGCAACCCTCCGTAAAGTACCCAAAGTCGAGAAAGAACAGATGCAAGAAGGCCAAGCAAGGAAATTGCTGCATACACCGAAATGTAAAATATGGCGTTTTCGTCATAATTTGAAGCGTGGAGTGGAATTGAAAACGAAGCCCACATTTCGCTCGAGGCAACAACACCGGCATTTCCATCATTCAAAGTCCAATCAAACGTACGGGACAACCAACTGCTTCTGCGCAGAAACCAAAACAAATTCCCTGCATCGAGCGAAACCAAGCTCGCACGAGATGCATCGGTCCATATCTTTATCCAAAGGTCACTCACTAAGAAGAGTTAGTAAGACAGAAAATTGGCGGAAATACTAACAAAATCCGACACCAGTATTACAAACGAAAGCAAGAAGGAAAATTAGAAAGAAGATCATCCCTCCTGATGCTTTGAAGTATGACACATAAACCGATAATTTCACAGATCCAGTAGATTTGTCTTCATCTTCAATAATTTTTGTTCCCTTCTCCGCCACAACACTTGGCACTTTCGCTTCTTCAGGGTCGCCATGTGACAAAGCATTGTCCTTATCGCTGCGGGAACGATCTTGTCGAAAATCTTTCAATTCAAAATCAATTGCGTCCAATTCTTTCAGCTCTTCCAACCGTCCGGATGCCGCAACTTCTCCATTTTTCATGACAACAACTGCATATACCGATTACAAAAAAAATAATTTAACATCAAAACACATCCAACAGAATACTGACCGTAATCTGCATGAGGGAGGACTAATCCGATTGCATGCGTCACTAAAATTCGTGTTTTGTCCTTCATGAGTGGACCAAGAATGCAATTGAAGACAATGTGCTTTGCTGTCGGAGCGTCAACGGCAGATAAACAGTCATCCATAAGAATAATTTCGGCTCTGGAGTAAGCCGCACGAGCTATTAACCGAGCGGAATGAGTTTTGACGATGGTGAATATGGAGGGAAAAAACAGGAGAAATAAGGGGAAAGAATTGCTTGCCTAATGAAATTCTTTGCTTTTGACCTCCAGACAAGTTAATTCCCCTTGACACACAATTAAGAACAAAGAAGGACGACTTCGAAACCTACTTTTCCCCAATCTCTGTCAAGTCTCCTCCTTCCAAGATTTGCAGGTCACGAACTAGAGAGCAGGCTTCAAGAACAGCCCTGTATCTGGATTCTTCATACCGACTTCCGAACAAAATGTTCTCTCTTATGGTTGCATTCAGTAGAAATGCTTGCTGTGCCGCAAAAGCGACTGTAGCCCCAGAGTTTGTACGCGGATCAGGAAGAAAACAAAACCCTTTGACTCTTTTTAACTCTGGAACATAAGTTACATCAAGTAGTAGCGGTATTACTTGAGAACTTACCGCCAAGCATGCTTAGAAGCAAACTAGATTTTCCGCTTCCAGTGGGGCCAGTTATGACGTTTAGTTTTCCCTCATGGAAACGCACAGTAATGTCACGGAGCTCAAAAATTCCATCTTCGCCAACTTGAACGGATGGGACTACTGGTTCCGATGCAGTGGCTGCCCTTTTTTTCCACCAGCGAAATCCCCAACGCGTGGCCTTCGGTGCTTGATTTGAAGTGTCGACCTCTGGTTTCTTATCATCACTTCCGAAATAAATGAACGTTCCTTTGAAAAATCCCGCAAGGGGCGGCACATAATCCGAAGGGAGCGAGACAGAATTTTCCCCATCTTCCAGAATCGGAACGACATGACAGGAGGAAGCCGATGCAGACGAAAGTAAAGGCGCACGCTCCTCAGAATCTCCACCAGACGGTGAGAGTTCAGTTCTTGCCTTTTTCCTCATGTAGTTACTTATGTTTGAATTGAATCCGTTTGACGAATCTTCGTATTTCTCAAGCTCCTCCTCTTTCAAAAAATCTGCGATACGATCGAGAGAAACTTTTGCTCTCATGAGCTGACAGTAAACGCACAATTTGTAAGCATGACATGGAGTAGGTATAGTGAGTGCACCTGCATTCCTATCATTGGTAGCACATTCAAGCTGATTCCCACTTGATGCAGAAGTGTAACACTCGTGAATGCAGTGGCTGGATCAAGAGAATGGCCCGCTATGACAGTGTAACAAAAGAAACTGCTAAAAACGACGAGAATAGAGCCGCCCCAAGCTATGACGATGTATCCAATGAAATACTGTTCAGATTATTAGTTTGCCCATTAGCACACAGCGCTTACAATCCACAGCCGCACAGCCTTCGAAAGCTCGTTTTCACGTGCCTTTCCAATGCGTTTGACGAATTCTTCTTCCCACCCGAAGTACTTCAAAATTCTGATTCCCTGTAGCGCCTGCAAAATACTGTTTGGTATGGATCAAACAATTGCGAGCACGATTACCTCATTTATTACTTGAGTTCTGTGGTCAGTAGCACTGGAATAGGCCATCTGTTCCTTAATCATTCTCTGGCTTATCAATCCAGTGGCTGGTCCGGAAATCAAAACTACTAAAAGACCAGCCATTGCGGATGGCCCAAGCAGATACAATAGAGCACTGATTGAGATGATACAAGAAAGCGGAAGATCGATAAGCGGGCGGTGAATGAATCCAGCAAAATTATACAGTCTGTTTGCGTCAGAGCTCATCAAACTCACAATTTTCCCGATGTTCGCTTTTTGATCAGGCTTATCGAACATGCTTTTTGCCTTTTCGGAATCCTTCTTGTCGCTTTTCACGCCAGCACTCCGGCGCAGAGCCTTTTCGTAAATCTCACTAACCAAAGTTGATCTTATGTTGATGGCATTTCTGCGCGCAAGATAAAATACCCAGCCAGAAATAGTACTGGTAATCAATTGACCTAAAAGAAGGCCAGCGAGGAGATATAGGCCTCCTGAAAGAGTCTGGTCCTCTTTTGGGCTTTGCAGAAAGACAATTATGCGATTGAGGAAAAACGTCTTTGAAAAGTCCAGGAGAGCTCCAATGAAACAACCGAAAAAGACTAACGCTACTCTCCATTTGAAGCAAGAAAGTAGGGCTTTCAGTAAACTCTCTGAAGATCGTCTGAAAAAGTACGTCAGGCGAACAGTCAAAAAACTTGACTAAAAATGAAAGAGTTTAACTGGAATTCCTTGAAGTGATCAACCACGACCGCAGTTTTGTCAATATCACTTAAATCCCAAACATCTTCGTCTTCAAGTGGTTTGGATCTCGCCTTGAGCAAAAGTGGATCAATCCACGAAAACGTAAGTCTAGCCAAAAAAGAAGACCGGAATTCTCTGGATGGTTCTCGCACTCCTCGTTGGACTTCTTGTTCGGACAACAACGAACCAACAAAGGTGTATTGCCAATACCGTTGAATGCCTTCAATCACAATTTGACAAATTGTGATTGAAAATGAAATCCAAGCGGCAATAGTAGGAACACTGGATGAGGAATCGAGAGCTTCGGTGGTCAATATGTGAATGATGCGCGTCGCTGCAATTGCCAGCAGAAAAAATCGAACGGACGAGCCCGCACGAACATTGACTTCAGCAAATGCAATGACGCGAGCATGAACCCAGAATCCAAACGCGATCTGTTTGCGTTGGGTAAGTTCGTTTTCTTTTCCATTACAACAAGATTGCGAACCCAGGACACAGCCCATAATGACTCGACAAGTCCGAACAAATATTTTTCATCGCCTGTGAGTTTGGCGCTGAATAGAGCTATGCAAACAACTGCTCCGCAAGATGTAAATAGTTGCATGGCTATGAGGATAAGCATCCACCGATCAAGCTTCGCTGAGCGCGGATTCATCTGGCTACGGGCAGGATCCGCTGCAGGAGTGGCAGCTTGACCCACGCCAAGTATCGCGAAGGACCCCAACAGCCCAAACACGACAGAGATCATTGAGGAGTTCCCTTAATGTGGGAGAATGGCCCTTGTTTCTGGGTAAATCTTTTGTAGGCCTTTTTTTTTTTTTTTTTTTTTTTTTTTTTGTCAGAGGCGGTTGGGTTTTGGATCTTTCTGCAAGGAACGCGCTTTCTTCTCCGCTGCAACCAGCGCAAAGCAAAGCGCTCATTTGATGGCTGCAACCTTGATTGAATTGTTCCAGATAAATGCTGTTCATCGAGATATACAAGGACTCAGATGAAAGGATGCTTTTATTTTCAGTTGAAGGAATCCTCAATGGCTTCGATTTGTTTGTTCACATGTATCTGTGCAAAATCGGTTAGAATTTCGAAGGTCTGGATGCGTCTGGGCCCGGGTGCTCATAAAGACCACCAGGATGATCAGGTACCAACAGGCAGGGAAGTAAACAGCAAAAAGAGGTGCCCCACCTGCCAGAACGAAAAGCAGAATACACCAACGTAAATCACTGCAGCAATAAAACAGTATAGGCCGACTTTCTCGGTGTTTTCTATGGGCTCCTTTCCACCCACTATTTGGATATTTTCGGAGTGGATGGCGGCGCCGAGAGGCAGCTGGATTCAGTTCAAAACCAGCGAAAGTCGGTTCGAATAGTGTGTGGTTAGGACGATAAGACTGCCTGCGTCTGTACGCGAAATACGCACCAGCATCACAGTACCGGCTAGCGATACTACAGCCATAAAGACGGCGTTGAAATGGCTCATGAAGAGCATTTTGTGGGCGGGAGTGGACATTGCACAAGGACGATTGCGAGCAACTTTGTCATGAATTCACAAAGCGAGCAGCAGGACCAGGAGCTGTATCACGAGCAGCCGCAGTCTCACGCATCCGCCAATTACGTGTACCAGCCGCTGGCTCAACCCAAAAAGAGCATCTTAAAGTCGCATTCGTCCTCCCTGAATGACTACGCCCAAAACCAGGATCTTGCACCTCCAAAGTACGCACCTCCATGCGATGTCTTGACTTAACCCTGCCAATCGCCATAACATCTTTCTTTGTCTGCAAAATGTGGTGTATTTGCTTGTTCTGATCATGACTTTTATACTGTCAGACTGCGATGGGACGGTATTTGGCTATTTTAATCTGGTCTCTTTGCTCATATGCCGATTCCTACTTTTGGACAGAGGACAACATCCTTATCACGGAGGCGCAAAAGAATAGCACTATGAAAATTACCGAGCCGAAAACCCCTTTCATACATTACAACATGAGTACGGACGAAATTGTCGGTTTTTCGGGTGAAATGGAAAGCGTAGCTTGATGCAATGTCTTATTTTTTTTTCATTCAGGTGAAGTACCTCCAATGCAATTGACTAGTGCTCTCGAATACGCTGCGATTCAACTGGATGAAAAGAATCACAACAAGGAAGATGGTCATCCAAACAGTAGCAACTCTGCGTCATCTTCGGCGTCATTCATGCTCCTCAGCGAATCAGAAAAGTCGATTGGCGAGTCTGGCGGTTCCGGGAATATGCGTGCATCTTCTGTCAGGAGCGAAAGCGGATCAGATTGGGACGATGATGATTCTCACCACATGACAGAAGAAGGTTTCCTTCATATTTTCATTTTGATCTTCACCATCGACGATCCACTTGTGCAGAACGGGAGAAGCATCTTAGATTTGAAAGGATGCGCGCCCAACACTACAATATGAAGTACAGTCTCGCGGAAGCGCGAAAAAAGCTTGCCGAGGAAGAAGATGACGATGACGAGGACGGAGAACCAGACGACAGAGAGGATGACGAAGAAGATGTCGATGAGGAGGATGACGAAGAGAGTGAGCTGACAGGAGGCTGCTATGAAGGCCAAGGACGGACTGGCAAGGGAGCTGGAAAAGACCGCATAAGCGCGCAGCCCGTAGATTCGGCCGAAGCGGAGCGGCAAGGTCTTGGGCGGCGGAATATCGCGGACGGTCGGGGACTGATGGAGTGGAAGTAGCTCCCAACGCGTTGTGTGTTGTGTTCTGTCGCGGAAAGCCTCAATGTCTCCCTCTGCACGGACCCAGTCACAGACCCAGGCTCAAGCACAGGCTCAGCCTCATGCACGTCCGACACCTTCCAATCCTGCCTCCTCGGTCTCGCCTTCGTCTGTGCCTTTGTCTTCGGGCATGCTTTCGCTGGCCGATCCATCACCGAAGCCGCCGCAGCTGCAGCCAAGGCTTCCACCTTCGCGCTTTTCTGGTGGTACCTTCGACACTTCCCGTTCTGACGCCCCGATCATATCCGACCCTGCCATGACTCCAGAAATACCCCACTCGTCATCGTCTTCACATAGTGGGGGTTCCCATTCGTCCGGTTTTGTTTATTACAACAACCCTCGCCGGAGGCCGAGTTCATCTTCCTCTCCTCTCGGCAGCGAATCTGTATCCGAGACTCATGAGTCTCTTGGCTGTGTTCCTGCTACGTCATCATTGATATCATCAGCGTATGAAGCAGGTGTTTTAGGGGAGTCGTCAATTTTGTCTTCGGTATCATTCCCTGGTCGCTCTCACGAAAGCCATTCGTTCGAATCAATGAACGAAAAACATAAAACCCGGGCTTATATACCGCAAGATGGGGGTTATGAAAGGGAAGTCAAGGTTTGCTTACCATCTTCACATCCCAACCCTCATCATGTTGTTGCAGAATCTTGCATCAAGCACCTCAGAGGCAGTGCCTGAACCAGTCGCTCCGCAGTCAGAACTCCCGGCGGTGATGACAGCAGCTGCAAAGACTGCACTACCACAATTCGAAATCGCAAGCGACAACCGAGATGAGCCGTCTCAGGGAACTACATTGGAGATTCCTCTTGAAGACCAACACCGAGATCGAATGCAAAAAGTTGGCAGGCCCACTGGGAAAGATCATTCATCACCACCATTGCAATCAGAGAAGACTCTGGCACTTTCGTCACAGCCTCCTCGTCGTTTAATGTCATACTCAGCTGTTGTTGCTGGCTATTCCCCCACGACGGCCGCTAACGCTCCCACGACCAGCCCTCCTTCGCCGCGGCAGTCTGCGGTGACTACTCCAACTCCAATCATGCATCCGTTGCCGACCGTTGCACCACATTCTGCGCCACACTCAAAAACCGTCATAACGGACTCAAGTCCGGCTGATTTGCATGCGAGATCCAATTCGCTTCCGTTTCCCCCCTCAAAGGCCCAACAGCCGCCATCCGATTCTGCAGATCGTCTCAATTCGGAGCTGAGGCAGTCGGTGGTTGCAGGAAATCCTATACCCGCAGCTGCAGCAAGTCAGAGCAATGTTCCCAGATTTGCATCAGCCGACAGCGGTTCATTAAGGTGGCGGCATATGATTTCTCCTATTCCCGATTTCCTTCCCATGTTTTCATCTTGCAGTCCATCTCACCAATTGAACAGCCCAGCGTGGCAAAATGGCTCTGGGAAGTTTCACGACAAACAACGCCTAAAAAGCGGATCAAACGAGTTTTTGGCCGATGAGAACTACAGGAAATCGCCACGTGATGTGAGCCTGAAATTCAAGCCAACCGGTCAGACCAGGTTCAAGGAGGACATGACTTTGACAGGAGATTATGAGGTATGGGAGCTTTTTCTCTATTTGTGGCTACATCGTCTATTCGCAGGCTGTTACCGGCTTATTTTCACTGGATTCATTTGATTTTTCAAATGAAGTGACTTTTCCTCTTGGCCTGTCGGAAGATCTCGAGCAGAGTTTAACAACTGAAATCACGAATCTCTGCAAGGTACGCTCCTTTTCATTCTCGTTGTATAACACGTAATGTTTGCTTTTACAGGAATTGCTTCCTACCAAGGCCGATGTGCTTCGTAGAATCGAATTTGTTGAAAAAATTCAACACCTGGTTAGCATCGAGTGGCCTGACAAAGACATTCGCGTTCATGCATTTGGGTATTGACGCTTGTTTGTGCCAACGAAGTCTTAGTTTCTGCGTCAGATCGACCGTGAATGGCTTGGGTTCACAGATGAGCGATGTGGATCTCTGTCTAACAACACCATGGAAAGATCCTTTGCGTGGAATTTCAAATGTATCTGTCTTGGGTACATTTTTTCGAAACCGTGAGAACTCGTTGTTCTATCCCATTTCCTGTTCGATTAATGCCAACCTGACATTTCCCAGATGGAATGACAAGAATATGTACCGTAAGCAAGGCAAAAGTACCTATATGTAAATTTTATGACCCTGAATAGTGAGTACCTTGCTGTTTTCTATGTCTGATTTCAAATATCCGTCAGTAACTTATCGTGCGACATTAACGTGAACAACGTTTTGGCGCTGCGAAATACTGCCCTTATGAAAGCGTATGTGGATTTGGATGCGCGTGTTCGCCCTTTTATAACCGTTGTAAAACACTGGGCAAAACAGCGCATGTTGAATGACGGTTGGATCTGCTTTATTCGTGTTTCTCTTGTCCTCACATCATCTTTTGTGTCATAGCTGCGAAAGGGGGAACGCTGAGCAGCTATTGTTGGGTGATTATGGTTTGTTCGACCTGACTTCAATTCCCATTTATTGACTTGGTGCAGGCCGTTAACTTTTTGCAAACGCGGACACCTCCGGTTCTACCCTCTTTACAAAAGATATATTTAGATCAATTGGCGTCTGTGCGGCATCCAAATTCTGGGGATGCAGTGCTTGAAACTGTGATTGTCGAAGGTGTTGACTGTTCATTTGCAGAAACCACACCCGAGTTGAAGCGGTTATGTGCGACAAATACAAGTTCGGTTGGCGCACTGCTGTACTCCTTTTTCCGGTTCTATGCCTGCGAATTTTCGTATCCAACGCAAGTTGTTTCTGTCAGACACGGGGCCCTTCTGAGCAAACATAGCAAATCTTGGGATGTTGACGTTGAACGAATGTGTCGGCATCTTTGCGTTGAGGAACCACTTACTCCGGACCGTAATCTCGCCAACAGTGCAGATGCTACTGCCGTTGCTGGCTTGCGATCTGAGTTTCGTAGGGTTCTAGAACTTCTTTTGAAGGGTGAAGGGCTGGAGGCGGCATGTGAGCCATATTACGGTGGGTTTGGACAGGGCAATCACCAGCATCAGCCGTACTATCAACAAAACTATCAAGGACATCAGCGTGGATATTATAGAGGAAATGGTTATTATCTGCAGAATTACCAAGCTCGAAGCGATGGTGGAGGTCAGCGAAAATTGAGCAGTGGCAAATTCGGGAAAAACGATAATTTCAACGTGAATTGGAACAACTCTTCTTCGCGATTACCAACCAACGCTGCGCACGGACACAATTCAGGGAGTATTTCGAGCGGCGCTTTAGGTTGGCAAAATAATTCCATGATGAATATGTACTCTGTGGTATTCCCAACTGCCTTTCCTGGTTCAACTTCACCTCGGCAACATTTTCAACCACCCGTGCAGCCCCAAAGGTCAGCTAATCAAGCGCAACAACCACAACAGCAATTTACGGAATTTACGCATAACTTCATGGCATCCCCGAACACCTCCTACTTTGTGGTCCCCCAACAATCCCAATCTCCACTTCCTCAGTATCTGGGGGCGCCAGCAAATGTTGAGTTTGGCATTGTGATGAGTTTAGGGAGCAATGGCGAGCTAGTCATGCACGAACCTACAAACCACAACCGAGAAAAGGATGTTGTTGATGGGATCAGTCACGGCGACGACGGAACAATTGTTACATCGGCCGTTTTTGAAGAGTCAGGGAATTTTGGTGATTCTTTATTTGCAGAGAAAAATGGTGAGGATGCCAGTTTGGACAGTGGCAGTCGGTCGGCTACTTATGCTACTTTGAGTCGGGCAAGTCAGAGTGGCGTCTCCACCGCAGACGATTCCCGAGCAAGTCAGGCAGATTCCGACGCGTCTTCTGTACCTCCAGAGGTTGAACTGGTGGATTCTGGAAATGCCAGAGATGACGATGAAAGTGCTTTGACCAATTTTGGAGGGCTGGGTCCTGGTGCTGTATCCAACATGGCAACGGCACTTTCAGAAAGCACCGGAGAGAGCTGTGTTGGATCTAGTATAGGACTGCCGCCGGACCCGCTGATTCAAGGGTTTGCGGCTCAGAACTGGGTGATGAGTCCATGGGTAACATCACCGTCAATGCCAGCTTCGTACATGGTGCACATGCCCTCCAAAATGGCAACCTCTTTTGATCAGCAAAGCGAACTTCAACCTCCAACGCACTCAATTCAGCAATCAGATTCGTCCCATAATCATTGGGGTGAAGCCAGCGGCGTGTCGTCTATGAACGTTCCAGCGGCGTTTCCACCGATGCCTGTTCCCTCACATTTCAATCCTGTCGTTTTTTGGCCTTATAGCTCAGGAGTCAGCATTCCTGGTGGATGGCCCATACCAAACGTTGGGGGAGAATTGTCAGATTCCTTGCCTGTTGGAGAGAAAATCAAAGGAACCCAATGCTTGTCATATCCGTCCGAAGATGGAGTATTTGCAGCTGAAAGTGACTCTTTGGAAGCTTCTGGACCATTCAAACCCAGTAGACATGGAAGCAGCAGCAGCATAAATGGATTCCGTGGGAATGGCGGGGCTCCGCCGATGTCGAAAAGTCAAGATCCACGAAGTCTCAAGCAATTAAATGCCCTTCCTGATCAAGCACCACAAAACTCTTTCCCTGTATCTACAAGTCGGTCAACTTCAAAGCAACATAAGGGGCAACAAAACTTGATCCAACAACATCGCCAAAACCAACATGCACAACATCAATCAGGTGGTGAGATGGACCAACGCGACCGGCAGCGACCGCTCCAACACCAATACCAGCATCGGCATCGTGACAAAAAAGATGGCAACGGGCGATCAAAATCCTCAGGTCGCGCAACTCCGTCTTCCACAAATAAGCATTCAGTTGACGGAGACGGCAGTAGAATGGATGCGAATCCTCTGCTTCCTTCGAGCACCTCCAGTGACCCCTTGTCCGAAGCTCTTGTAGCTGCCAGCGCAGGCAGCAACAAAATACAACCTCTGGCTAACGGGAAACGAAGGAAAGATCAACAGTCTCGAAATGCATCTTCAGCCTGAACGGATCATTATGTTCTCTGCGTATTGGTGTTGTTGTTGGGTTTTTGTGAGAGTGTATTTGTTTGTTTTGTTTTTGTCATCGTTGTTTCTAATTTTGATTTGCGACCTGGTGAGATAGGAGAAGGAGGTTGGGACTGCACGAGATGGCGTTTCCTGTTGTTTTTTTTTTTTTTGTTTTTTTGTTTTTTTTTCTCGTGTTTTGTCCTTTTAATGTTTTAAACAAAATATCGTGTTGAAAGGTCTTAGTGTGCACATTGATATAACATGTGGTTGCCTTCTTCAACGGCCAGTTCAAAGCGTCAGGACGGGGAGAGAGGATCATTGGGAGCCGGATTTTGTTCCAAATGCCCGGCGACAAAGAACGACAAGCTCGCGAGCGCTTGTCATATATTCTTGACATGGCAGCACGGAGCAATAATCCCAATCCAGCACGCACTAGTGTACCGTCCGTTCGAAAGAACAAACTCCAACAAACCCCGATGCGCCGCCAGCAGCAACACGAGTACTCTTCGAGAACAAAGACATCTGGCTCGCGGTGGGTGCCTCCGCGCTCGCTCGCGTCAGTGGCGCCAACGACACGCCAGCTGCTGGATCTCTCGCAGCCTATCGCTGCAGCGTCTGGCGCGACGTTTATTCCGATGTCCGAACCAACCGGCGGCGGCAGGCGCCGGACTGCTCTAAGCGTTGGGCTCAAGCTGCAGCAGGTGCGAATATTCTGTCTCTGGGGGCATTGCTGGCGGCAGGGCGCAAAACTCACAATACACAAAGGAGCGACGAGAAGATTGCATTGACGCGTCGAACACGATGCGACCATTCGGACACCCGTCCTCGCGCGCCCGGTCGTCTTCTTTTGTGGCGCCCATATCCTCTCGGCAACGACTGCCACAGCGCAAATCCGTGTCGATAGTGGATCCACACAGCCGAGGGGAAGATGACTGCGAAGAAGACGCAGAGGCAGCTTCTGACGAGGATGCCGCAGTGGGACATGCCGGCCATGATCAGGCTGCCTACTGCGTTTATCCTTCGTGGTGGGGTCACGAAGAGCATACTCCGTCAGTTTTGCCACGGCCGTCGCGGGACAGGTCGCGTCGTAGCGTCGCATCAAGTAGTAGTGAATTCATAGTCGGAAACGAAAGATCGAAAGGTTTGAACCGCAGAAATGGCACCTTACGCGGAAGGAGCTTGGAGCGCAAAAACACCTTACGCATGGACAGGGCAAAGAAAATATTGGTGCATCGAAAGAGGACTGTAACTGTTGCTGACAAAGCGACAAGTACTGATGACGATTGCGACGACTGCGACGAAGAATTTGATTTGTCTGACAGTGATGAGGGTGACAGTTATCGAAGCGAAATGCCGAGTTTGAACGGGCTCGATGTCAAATCATTCAGTGAAATTGTTGTTCGCAAAGTTTTGAGGGAGGTTTTTGACCAGCAGGCGCATTCAAATAGATCGCCAAGCGGAGCATTCTCGAAGCATGGGATTGAGAATTTGCAAGGCCTGCGGTCTGTCAAGGACATGAACAGCAGCTGGATCAACTTTCATGGCCCCGATGTAAACGGGAATTGTAAGCTTGTGCGATCATATAAAAAAAGCTGATTCAAGTGATACTAGCTTCGAGATCAGGCTCCCAACAGCGAAAAAAATTGGAAAAATCTCTTTCTCGATCACCACAAAGCCGTTATGAGGCGAAGCCGTCATGGCGATCTGACCGTTTGGAGTCCGGTCAAGCTCGTGAGCGCAGCAAGTACGTTGAGCAATCCAGAAGCACCGAAAAATTTAGAGGTGGCTCGGTTGAGGGGCATCGGGATCTTCGTGTTCGTGGAGCTTTTGGCTCCGAACATTACCATGTTCCGGGTAGCGGAATTGGGAAGACAGCCAAGAAAGAAGGCAGTCGGGATGCTGTAATAGAGAAGCGAGCAAGTATGCATCCAGACAGTAACTCAAGGAAGGTTCGGGAGGCTGGGGGCGATGGGACAAAGCGAGAGCCGGCGCGCGCACGGGCGGAGGCGAGGTCAGTGACAACTGCAACAGCACGCGTGCTCGACATTGTGAACGCGTTCCTCGGAAACGCGCGGATTATGGAGGCGCTGGACATGGACTGCCTGCGCGACAGCGGCGACGACTCAAATTGAACAAATAAAAAACGTCCACGACAACAGGATCAGCCGCGAATGGTGTGCATCGCCCGTCCCTTTCGGCCGCACCGGCATGCGTGCCCCCGTTGACCATCATATATTTGTATTCTCAGGTAAGATCGACGATCATTGCTCGAGTCGCCGACGGCCTCCCGCTCGCCGCGTCAATGGACGATGAAGAGGTAACCCTCATCCCTATACCCGATTCCGCGGAATAGAGGCACCCAATTCTTTCTACTGCAATATGCGTCGATTCAGTGTTTCTTTCGTCGCAGTCCAACGATCTCACCGAATACAAAACACAAGCGAAAAGCATATTCAAGCGATTGTCTTCAGACTCTGACCTCAGATGCTCCATCGAAACGGGTCCATTCATTTTCCAGTTGCGTTGCCGTTTGGCCTGCTTTTTCAATTCTGTTTTTTTTAATACTTCGTTCTATTATTTTTTTTTTTGATGATTATCTTCTTCTCTGTTGGCAGCTACCTGATCGAATTCGGCGTCTGCTATCTGACACTCTGCGATCGCTCATATCCAAAGAAGCTAGCGTTTGCGTATCTCGAAGAAATTCAGACAGAATTCCACGAAAAGTACGGAAACGAAGTGGCGTCCGTCGCCAGACCATATGCTTTTGTCAAATTCGGTGAGCCAACTGTTCGATCAGATTTACGGCATATTCGAACTCATCCCTTTGCCAACTTTGGGTTTTATTTTGTTATTTTTGCTTCGAAAGACACGTTCATTCAGAAAACGAAGAAACAGTACAAGGACACGCGAACTCAAAAAAACTTGTCGAAGCTTAATGACGAATTACAAGACGTGCACCGTATCATGACAAAGAATATATCGGATGTTCTGGGGCGCGGCAACACCTTGGACCGTAAGTGCAACTTTTTGGTTACGATCCCTATTTTTTGGCTGACTGGATGTCTATTCCCTCGACGACTTTTCTCGACATTGTCTGCTCTTTGGTAGATATGTCGCACGTGTCCTCGCAGCTGCAAGCGGAGTCCAAGAAGTACATGAAGGCGTCCAAGCAGCTTAATTTGCAGGCCCTGTATCAAAAGTACGGTCCGCCGGCGATTGTTGCTGGTGTGGTGTTGTTCGTCATAATTTTGAGGTTTTGGTGGTGGTGAAATTGGCGAAACGCGTCAATACATTATGGCAGCTAAAATGGCCTTTTTTTCTTGGTGTTACCGTTTTATATTTATTTATTTCCTGCTCGTTTCAGACGAGTTGGGTAGCGAGAAACCAGACACTAGCATCTTCGTATCCATTCCAATTGACTTCGTCGCTGCTGAGGCATTCGCCTGCCCAACCAGCAAATGCATCACAACGGATCAATATGGTTCCAGCACTATCATAAGTGCGTGTGAAACGGCCCATGACAATATTTCCAGAAATATCCATGAAATTCACTGTGCTTCCCACGTCTGAAAATGCAAAGGAGTCGATTTTGGGTGCCATCAAAATCCCGGCGGTCCTTGGCCTGGTTTCCTTTGCCATGGTGCTGCTGTTGAACCAACCGGGCACCACCGACACAGAGGTCCCCGACACAGGCAGGTTGCTGCACCACTGGACAGCGTTGTCAACAGTAGTGTCATTTGAGCCTGTTCCATAAATCGAAAGCTGAAGCATGATGTTTTGACTCGCAATATTAATGATGAACTTTTCTTGGCAAATAATCGCTGAGGGCGGTGCTTGAATTGAAGTGAATGAAGGCACAGGCAGATAAATTCCATTTTCTGACGAGTCCATTAAATTACCAACACTATACAAATAATTGGCTGACTCTGCGGGGTTTGAACTGAGCGCCTTAATCGCGCTGGAATTTAGTATTCCCTGAATCAACACGCTGGCATCATCCAGAAGAAGGTTCAACTGAATATGCCGGCGTTGGAACCCTCCGTTCGACAGCGATACTGAGATGGGACTGGCAAGGGGAAACCAGCACCGCGTTTCCGCGAGCGGCACGATGGCTTCCAGAAAGTACGGACTTGGCGCCGAGTTTGGAACGCTGCTGCTGTTGCTGCCGGCAGCCAACGCGGAAAACGATCCATTCAGTGCCTGGTATCCCAGCAAGCCGCCGTCATAGCGTGCAAGCTTTGCTCCTGCTGGAGTACGAACAAAGTCGTCGTTAAACGGGCTTGCTGGATTGTTTCCGGTTGGGGATCTTCCGCGTGTTGCCAGCACATATCCGACACCTCCGGCATCTGCGCTCACATCCAGCTTTGCTGTCACCTTTGCCGGCACATACCACGATACCACGACGTAACGGTAGGTAACTGTTTTCACACTGGTGGCAAAAGTTACCGCTGTGTCCACGGAAGACGCAGAGTCCCGGTCGACGAGATTCGTCCAAGCAGACAACCCACTTGCTGGTGCAGGTACGTCAATCGCTGAACCGTAGTGCACCAGCCCCGAATCATCAGTTTGATTTAGAGCAGCACCCAAGGCAAAACCGGCAACAGGTGCTGAGGCGGTGGGATTCGAGAAAATCGTCAAACAGTTGGGTCCATCGCTGGTTCCAAGGCCTAGTTCGTTCGTTCACACAAGCTTTGTTAGTCGTGTCCACCTCCTTACCAATGGACCCTCACTCAACTTGATACAATAACATCGTCGCACACCTTGATTTTCCGAAGAAACACTTTCAGCGAATACGTTTGCGCGCTTGATATTGCGTACAGGTCGGTAAGCGGTACTCGTATCCTCACGCTGAATGTGACCACGAAGTAATAAAAATAAAGGCAAGCTGCCGCAGCGACAACAGCAGCTATACCTGCCGGGATACCAACGCCAAAAAAAAGACACAAAGTCTTTCGTTTTATTCGTTGTAGGTGTTTCCGCTCGGTAGGAGGTGTGGAGTCGTAAATTTTGGAACTTGTAGCCAAAGTTGCGCCAGAAGACATGCCCTCGATTCCCTTTTTGACGCGCTTCCTGTCGCGTTCTTCGTCCTTCAGCCTTTTTGCTTCATATTGTGTATACTCCTTTACAGTCAACCCCATCTCGTTTGCCTTCAGGGACAGAGATGAAGTGACTGTTTCTTGGGAAGCAGTGACTTGCCCAGGAACATGTGAGTTGGACAAGTTACTGCGGTCCCTACAAATCAAGTCGATAGAAGCGGATGAAATTCCCAGGGATGATGAACGCGGTGGGGGTATGTCTCTTGCTGTCAACGATTGGCGGGCAGCTGGAGACAAAGACAGCGACGAGCGTGGCGCTGACACTGTCT
The DNA here is from genome assembly GCA_027604725.1 of Entophlyctis luteolus. Classification (NCBI taxonomy): domain Eukaryota; kingdom Fungi; phylum Chytridiomycota; class Chytridiomycetes; order Chytridiales; family Chytriomycetaceae; genus Entophlyctis; species Entophlyctis luteolus. The sequence goes on along the minus strand of JADHYT010000004.1, from coordinate 196,587 downwards.
GCGCCGACACAGGGACTAGCGACAAAGGTGGAGGTGGTGGAGGTGGTGGAGGTGGTGGCGGTGGAATGTTTGAGGATGGAGACGGAGTTTCGGCGGGCGGCGGTGCAGGTGGCGGCATCGCGCGTTTCGCAGTGACAAAATCAAACGTCGCATCAGAGTGTGCAGAGTCCGCGTGAGCGCGCATGGACGCGGCATGGGCTCTCGCGGACATGGCCGTACCTCCGGCGCGTCGGGCGCCTCCCCCGCGCCCGCTGTGCAGTTGGTCCGTGCCGCTTGTTCCCTGTCCGTCGCCGCTGTTGCTGCCAGCGGTTGTGCGTCCCTTTCAGACAAAAATTGTGCGTGCCCCCCCTCCCTGCGCCTGCCATCCCCACCATCCCCGCCATCCATATCCCGAGGCTGCCATGCGAACACCTCCGGATGAAATTTGTCGTCCCGTGACCGTAGCAGTCCATATGCCGTACGCTCTTGTTGCTGTTAATGGAGTCCGCGCGAATCTCGGTTAATGCATCTTGATATTAACGGGGTTTTCTATTTGCTGCAGAAACCATGGCCGGTGTCACTGTGAAGGACGTTAGCCCGCATGCCTTCGTGAAGGCGTACGCCGCATACTTGAAGCGTACAGGAAAGCTCGAAGTCCCCAAGTGGGTCGACCTTGTCAAAACCGCCACCCACAAGGAGCTTGCGCCTTACGATCCCGATTGGTTCTACGTTCGTGCCGGTAAGCTCTCTTTCTGCTTCATTGTTTGTTCCTGATCATCACCTTGCATCTCGCCGTCAGCCTCCGTCGCTCGTCACATTTACCTTCGCAAGCAAGTCGGTGTGGGTGCCTTGAGGAAGAACTACGGTGGTCGCAAGAACCGCGGAAACAGACCACACCACCACTCTGACGCATCTGGATCCGTTCTTCGCAAGGTTCTCCAAGCCTTGGAGAAGATTAAGGTGCTGGAAAAGGACGATGTCAAGGGCCGCTGCATTTCGCAAGATGGCCAAAAAGACTTGGACAGAATTGCCGCGCAGATTGCCAGGGCTTCCGAAAAGGCATGAAAAATTTGAAACGGATCATGCATTTGCGAAAGTTTTGACGTTTCCGGACTTGTGCCATTTGGATGCCTTGAACTCCAGTTTGTGTTTGCGAGAATAAACAAAAAACACTTGGTCAAAACATTTGGTCAAAAATTTTATCTCAAGGTGAAAATACGCACGCTGTGATCTTCGCTAGCTGCAGCCAACACGCGGTCATTTCCGCCCTCCGCTGCACTATTTCTTTGCGGCCTCCACGCCAGTCGCTTCACTGTGGCCCCCGGGAATTCCTCTTCCTGTATTTGCGGACCAGCCTCGCAAACTATGCTGCCACCACTTTCTCCGACCAAATGCAAAATTATACGCCCGTCCTCATGACCAACTGCTAAGACATACTTTCCCTCTTCGAGCCAAGGAGCAAAGCAAAGGCTTGTCACGCTTAACTCGGATTTGATTTCAAACGAGCACTTTGGATTTGTTTTTACTTCGCTCCGCATCCAAATTTTTACCTTCGAAATTCAGAATATCAGTGATACGGGAGAAAAAGATTTGGGGGGTGCAACAAATCAATTGTCACCGTTTTGTCTCTAGATCCAGTGGCAAAGTACTTGTCATCTGGGGTCCAACAACATCCCCAAATTATTCTACCGTGGGCCGCGTTGGTTACAACAGGTTCGAAAATTCCTACAAAAACCAGACTAAGGTTTCAGAAAATTGGGGAAACGGGATAAAAATTAAAAGTATCCGCACCCGAACTATTTCTTGCAAACAATGCCCACATCCGGTCCCTTCCACAGCTTAAAATCCAGTTATTGTCGTTCGAGAACTGAATTTGCGTGACAGTCAGCGAATGCGCCATGAGCGGCGTTTGGATTTCTTTCCAGGTAGAGGTTGACCATAGTCGAATGCCAGCGTGGGCAGCGACGGCAGCCTGGGGTTGCTTTGCTTTATATTTTGTGAAACAAAAAAAATCATCCACCTTCGAAGAAGATGCAATCATCTTGCCGTCACGGCTTGCAGCTATGCTGATTAATTCGTACCCGTGCCCGTATCTCAAATGGACGCCTCATAAGCTCCCCTCAAAACAATTAAAAAATTCTTACAGTTTGTTGATTTCGGGCCATAACGTGTGCTGCATGAGATACTGCTCGGATGGAGGAGCGTTGATCGTTTCCGGAGCAAGCGGTTCGAAAATTAATTGGGCATTGGTGTCGATTGGTGCACCTGAAAATCAATATTTTTCAACACCAGCACAAAAGATCATCTGCCATCACAAACCAGGCAAGATCGCTTTGTTTGAAAGACCCAATGCAGAAACCGCAGCACCTACAGGAAGACTCTCCTAAACAGACTGTTCATTTGAGTTACACTGGTTGCTTTGCACCAACCATAACGTTCGGTGACTCTGAAATACCACTGATGTGCTTTAATGATTCCAAAAATGTTCGAGAAGCTTCAAAAACTCGAATTATCTGGTAGATTGCGAGTAAAATCAGCTTCATTGCCAGACAAATTAGAAGCAACCTTCTCGTCTGCCCCGCTGACAAAGCCGTACTTATGTATCATTGCTATACAGTTCAGATCGTATCCATGAATTTGCGGTCGAGCAATCTCATGCCATGAGGATTTTCCTTCTCTTTTCCATTCTCCCCACAACCGGCTTGTTTGATCTAAGCTGAAATCGCAGAATCAAAGGAGTTAATTCACACTGAAGCATCAAACCTTGTAGAAATCAAAAAATCGCCACTTTCGTTCCAAGTAAGGTCTTGAACGGCCCTGAAATGGCCAGAGAGTCCAACTCGAGGCTCCCAGAATTCATGGGCATCTCCTTGATTTGAAATAATCTATAAGAAAAATGAATTGCGACGCAATTTAGATAACCTTTCACTCCATGACAATCCCAAATTTGGATCGCTCCATGGTATCCATGGGCTAGAATCCACGAACTATTTGCACCGAATTTTGCGCCATAGAATCCGAAAGAACTGCCACCAACCTCTCCCAAACGGACCTGAAAACTGTCAAAAGTCCTGAATGAAAAGCGGATCTTACTTACATCCACAGTCCACACATGGCCAACGTCTGGTCTCCAGATAGAAACACTTTTGTCTGCGGATGCCGATATGATCTCCAATTTTTGCACGTATTGATTGTCTTCGACAATAGGCGGCGCCCAAGTCACCGAATGAACCCAATCTTCATGACCAATCAGGAGAGCATCAAACATGACAGTAAATTTCCGTTTGCTGTTTGTTTATAAGAATCACTAATGCGGTGAAGCGCGAAAGGGCACACAAACTTTTCACCAACGAGAACTTCAATTATGTGTGCTTTTGTACTGAGTTGCATTCCACCTTCACTGTCTTCTCCAACAAGCGCCTCAAGCATTTCGATTGCATCGTCGAAATCAGATTTCTGGTTTTGTTGCGAATTGCTAGAATCTTGAGAATCCAACGAGGAGTTTCCCGCCTTTTCGGAAGAGGCTTCGCTGACTTTCCACAATCTCACGTATTTGTCTTGCGAAGCAGATGCTAACATTACGTCACCATCGTTGTAGCCTGGCGGAGTTTTGATGAATGGTGCAGAAGTAAAAGTCGCGAGGTCAAGATCACGAATCCAATCTGTATGGCCTTGCAAAGACAGAACTTTCGCGAACTGCGCAGGAAGAAACTTCAACTGCAAGTTGTTGTACACATTTCACTCACTTGTCCCGTTTGCGAGTCCCGGAGATAGAGCGAAATAGCGCAGTCGCAACCAGCCACAAAAAGCACAGGAATATCGGTGTTTGGCAAAAGACCAACGCAAGCAGCGAGTACGTACCGCGGCCCAGTCTTGATAGTTTGCACGCATTCGACAGAATCTGAAAAGAAGCGACAGACCATCAAGAATGATTCGGCATGAAATCTGGTTATCTAAGAATGTATGGCACCTTCGAATGCAGCATCCGACGTTTGACGCTCCCAGACACGAACTGTTCCGTCTGTTGCGGCGCTTACAATCAGATCGCGGCCGTTTGGAGTCACAATTTTGCGGCCTCTTGGAACACCCAGGGCACATATGGGGGCGGTATGTCCATTCAGAACAGCGGATGTTTTCCAAAGTCCTTTCTACTTGAAAAGTGAGAACTCGTTCAACAGAACATTCGTAGCCGCAGCGACGAAGCGAGAAAGAAAGAGCTTACGGGATGAGAGAAGTCGCGCTTCCAGACGCGCAAGGAGCAGTCGGCCGAAGCGGAGACGAGAGCAACTTCGCAGGGCATAGAGGCCGCTGACAAGGAGCGACGCAGAAAACGGACAGCGACAACCGGGAGCGAGTGGCCCTGAAGAGTGGCATTCACGAGCACGGGGTCACAGGCGCTCGAGTCGGATTTGGAAGTGGAGTGGAACAACGCAACGGAGTGGTGGGCGGCGAAGGCAACGAGCTGCGGCTGCGAAGACGAAGGCGCAGCGTCGGCCTCGGGCGGCGGCAGCAGATTGAACGCGGTGTCGGCGGCCTGCGACGCCTGGTTGCATGCAGGCGCGCTGATAAACGCGCGCATTCACGAAGAGTTGGAACCGATGTCGCGGCCGACCTCTCCCGACAAGCGCGGCCGCACCCATCCGATCACTCGCGTGTATCGACTTTGCTCCTGTTGCGCCGATAGCTACAGGCTCTCCGCCCGAGCGTCATTGGCGCAGATCGACATGCCTCAGTACCTCAGGTCCCGTGTTTAGGATTGAGACCTGCATGTGCGATGCCCGTCGTGTAAGCATCGAGAGAAGCGCTAGTCGCGTGGGCGTTGAGGGCGGTTGATCGCACGGCGATCCCAGAGTTGTGCGTGTCGATGCGATGGGCTCTGCCGCGTCGTCGCCAGCGCCACCGCCTTCGTCGCCCGCACGAGCACACACTTCGGCAGCCGCTTCAATCTGCAAACGCGCCGCGCGCCGCCGCGTGGCCGTTGCCGATGCCGACGCGCGTGCCGTGCTCGTCGTCTGCCCGCGTCCGAATCCCGTTTGGCTCGGCCCGCGCTTCTCCGTGCGGGCGTCCGCCGCTGCCTCCGCGGAAGCCTGTGCGCTCGCCTCCGCCTCTTTGTCCGCTGCACAGGCTCAGCAACACGTGCGCCTTTCCCCGACTGCAGCAGCCACATCTGCTTCTCCGCGTCCCTCCACGCTCGCCGCAGTGAACACGTCAACTCCCCGAACCTTCCAGACTACCTCCTCAGCCCATCATGCTAATACTCCAGGCTCCGAAGATCCTTCATCGGTGCTGGTCAAGGAAGTGCCAATGTTGGTCCTCTTTGGCAAACTCTTTCACAGCGAGATACCCGTCATGCTGCTTAAGTACAAGGGACTCGAAAATGACTGCTTCGTTGTCAAATTCAACAAGCCCCGCCACAGCACTTCAACGAAAATACGTGTGTCACCGGACAATTCTTTCAATACAGATGAGCGACATCTTTCCGGTCCTCTGCCGCACGATTTGGAAAATATATCCCGCGTTACTGTGTCCAATCGCCAAATTCGAAAGGAATTGCAACAGCTTAAGGTTGCATCAATCCACGAAAATATCACCAAATTTTTATTCGCTGCGGTTTCTGCACCAGCGGATCCGGCGGCAAACTCACAACAGCCAAACGCAAAACAAACCAAAAGACGCCGGAATGCGTCCGACTTTTACGTCATCCTCAGCGAGTGTAGCAGAGGCTCTCTTGAAGATTCACTTGGTTCTTTACGATTTCCACCACCGGACGTCATTAAGCTTTCTTTATGTCGCGATTTACTTGTGGGCTTGCAGTTTTTGCATTCGACGTTTCGCGACATGCCTGGACTAGTCTCTTCCAGGAGCTGCTTTGTGACGGAGGATTGGCGGCTCAAGTTATACCCCGGGAATTTTGAAAACGTGGCCGAACTCGCAGAAACGGAGAAATCGCAAGACCCATATGAAGTTAACTATTTGCGACTTTTTGTTGCACCGGAACATATCACACTCTACCCAAAGCACAAAAAGTCATTTTCCGCTGACGTTTACAGTGCCGGCATGCTCATGAACATGATTTGGAATAATGGGGAAAAACCATTCATAGAGCATCGCAAAAAAATTCAAGATATTCTATCACAATTGCCAAACGACAAAGAGACGCTCATTCGTCCAGCAACACCAAGCGAAATCAATTCTGAATTGTTGAAAGTAATTGCGGTATTTTTTTTTCAATGGCCACACTGAGTTCGACGATTCAGATTATACAAAAATGCTGGTCGTTTTCCCCTGCTATCCGCCCGCCGATCAAAAAGGTTCTGGAGCCAATAATAACACTGCTGAAACAGCACATTCCCAATCTCTCAACCGTCCCGATATTCAGCAGCTATATTTCGCTTTTCCTAACGAAAGCGCACTCGGTGGCGCTCACCGATTATATACACGAGCTCGAAAGCGCGCAAAGTCATATGAGCACGAATTTAGGCGAGGCCGTAACGCGGCGGCTGGGCGAGACCGAGATGCGCATGGGCGAGTATCAGCGCCAGATCGACCAGCTGACGAGCCAGCTGTTCGCCACGCGTGAGCACGCGACAAATCAAACCGCATACCTCGGCCTCGAGACCGACGGTATGCGGCTGCGCGTTATGAATCTCGAGCGCGAAATCCTGGCGTCACGCCTTGGGCTGCTTCCTTCGCCGCTGCAGCGGCGCCTGATGGATCTTGCTGCGGCCACCTTAGCTGAAGACGGCGGAGTCGCCGGTGATCGTGATTTGAAGACGCTTGATTTCGACACACTGTATAAACCCACAGTGTTCCGAGATGTATCTGTTGTCGTTGTGTCAATTGCGGGGTTCAATCGCTTCGTGCAGCATCTGAGTGTCAATCCAAAGGCGCTTATTTCCATACTCCGCAACTACCACAGTGGAATCGACAATGCTATAGCGAGCATCGACAAAGGTTATTTACCCAAGTTCGGCCCAGGAGCAGGGAAAATTTACGTAATGGAGCGAGTACTGGATGCTTGTGTATTGGTTGCAGGAGTGCCGGACAAAAATACGCGCCATGCGGTGGATGCAGTTGATTTCGCAGTGCATCTCCTGAAATGGGCCTTAAACTGGGATGCGTCGCAATTCCTGCCTGGTGGCAATTCGCGATTATTTCTGCGAATCGGAATTCATTCTGGGCACGTCATGGGTGGACTGATTGGCAAAACGAATCCGAAACTTCTGCTAATGGGCGGTGAGCGAAACGGACGATTGTGAGGAAAACTAAACGAAAAAAATTTAGAAACAGTAAATGTTGCAACGGGAATCGAAGGCCTATGCGGACTTCAAGAAATCCGAATAAGTTCCACAACCCATTCACTTCTTTTGTCTGAAGGAAATGAAGAAGATTATGTTTTTGAAGAAAAAGAAGACTTGGATATCAAACAACGCGGAAAATTGGGAATCATTAAAGTCGTTGTGGACGAATCAAGAATAAAACCATCATGAACGCATCGTCTCATCATGTTCGTCACTATCAAATAACGGATCCACCGTTTGCAATTCCAGCTCGACAGCTGACACATTAGGCTTTTTTCGGCCACTCCCTAAGATCACGGCACTATACCCATGAAGACTTCCTACACCATAAATAGCCGCGACAGCCTCATCGTCGCTGTCCATCAGGTCCCCATCCTCTGTCCAAACGCCCGAGCTTCCATCCACAAGCAGCGCGTGGTCATCTGCTGCAGAATATGAATGCCTTGCAGACGCGCCAGCGGCATTTTCTTTGTGGCCGGGACCAGCGTGCTGCAAGGCCGTGATACGGAAATAGTTGTACAGCGCAATGCCCACAAGACTCAGTAGGAGCCCGCAGAGCTTCACGACGGTCCATTCACCATCGTCGAACACCAACGAGGAAGCAACGATGGTCAGGATTTCCTTGAACACGCCGGCGACGCTGAAGGTGACTACGTTCGTGACGCGGATCAGCTGGAACTCAGACATGACCATGAGGAACGCCAGGACGCCACCAAACAGAAGCATCGCTGCCAGCGTTCCTGGCGCGCTCACGACCAACGCCGACGAAGGCAGCGACCGCACGTCCTCCATGATAGCCGACGCGATGATCAGCGACACGGCCATCACCGGCGCTAGGAATATCGAAGTCGCGAGGGGATTGCTCATCCCGAGAGATGCCTTTGCGAGAAGAATCTGGGTCAAGCTCCACCTGGAATTCGATGAGGTGACATACTGCAAAAAAAAAACCACACACCTAAATCCGCTCAGCACGGTGGCCGCCTGCACTTCAACATAGCCTCGCAAATCGAATTTTGTCTCTCCCCCAACCATCAGGGCAACACCAGTACATATCAGCAAGATCACTCCCGTCAGTTTCCATGTGGGCTTCTCAAGCTTAAACAGGAAGGCGAACATTAGGACAAAAACAGGTGCTCCAGATTTGATCATTGTGTAGAACGAAAGTGATATAATCTGAGTATTGTTGTGTTTTGTTTTTTAATAATTTTATTTCTTTTTGACGAAGTTCAAACCTTTAGACTGGAGTTTGAAAGACCGATATCCAAGCCGGTTGCGATTCCACAAGGAACGACTTTGAGCAGATAATCTCGGAGTTTTGGTATGTGTGTGGGGCGCATCGCAGGCCAAAATGCGGTGACGCAAAGTGCCGCCAACAGAAACTGAATGACCATGTGCAGCGTGGAAGTAAAGAGCGGAAAAGCAAAGTTCATGTGGTCTCTGGATCAAACATGTTGAATGCATTGTTTGGAATGCCCGACGCGAGGGAACCTGCCAAACAGCCACTTGTTGTAGATGCTCAAGCCGAGAGAGGTGGCGTACCACGCGAAGATGCACATGGCGGTCACAGCGACGTGTCGCAGCTGTGGCGGCGACGACGAAGACCGCGTCGAACCGTCAACGATGGGGATCATCTTTGTTCGGATTCGGCTCACAGCAATAAACCACCACGAGCAAATGGTATTTACTTGTTTCGGTCTTTCCTGAAAACTCTGCATCCGCTGAATCACTCCTGCACGTACGCTGCTGGGAAAAGTCCCACCTGCCCTGCTGCGTTCTTTCCTTGCCACCATCCTTCATCTGCTTTCTCAATTTCAGTGATAAGCTCCCCTTCCACAAAACTGATTTCATTGTCCTCCTGCGCATCGTACTGATACATGGCTGTTGCAATGATACCTTTTGGTCTCGCAGGCATGGCGGGTGCCGCAGGTGGTGGTGGCGGGGGCGGAGGGGGAACAGTGGTACCTCCTCCACGAATCTCTTCCACATAAGTTGCAGGAAACAGGCCGACCTGACCAGCTGCATTCTTTCCTTGCCACCAGCCTTCATCCGTCTTTTCGATTTCAGAAATAAGCTCGCCTTCAGCAAAACTTATTTCGTTGTCTTCTTGGGCATCGTATTGGTAGATTGCCGTCGCTGATATTCCAGAAGATGCCGTACTACCAATCACCGCAGTAGCTGTAGCAAAAGTCGCAGCAGCGGCAGCAGCGGCTTAAGTGGAGTGAGGAAACACGTGAAACATCAAATCATAATTACCGGCTTTTTGACGTTCTTCCCTTTCATACACCTCTCTTTTTTCTCTCTCTTCTCTCTCCTTCGCTTCACGCTCAGCTCTCTCTCTTAATTCGCGATCCTCGCGCTCACGGCGGTCTTTCTCGGCGGCAATCTTGTCTTCAGCGGGAGTGGACCCTGGGAATCCTGCACTGTAAGGGCTTGTCTTCGCAGGCTTTTGAGTGGCATTTTCGTCGTCACTTAACCACGCATTCGCGCTGCTGCTCATGTAAGGCTGGTACGACTCCTGTGTGTTCGATGCCTTTTTGGGGCTGGCCAGTGGAGCCGCAGGCGAAACAGACGAAGGTGACGGTGTGACGGCAGCAAAAGTCGGACGATTCAAAAGAGGTGGCGGCGCACTTCCATAACTGGGACTTGGATTGCTCTTGATTTCTTCGACGTAGTTCTGGGGAAACAGGCCAACGACTCCGTTCCTATTTTTTCCTTGCCACCAGCCGTCATCGACCTTCTCTATTTCGCTGATAATATCCCCTTCGAGGAAGCTGAGTTCGTTGGACTCTGCTGCATCATAGCTGAACACAGCCTTCGCACAAATCCCTCTTAATCCCGCGGTTAGCGATGCAGCGGGCGGTTGCGGCGGTGGCGGCGGTGGAATTACTACAAATCCGTGGTTAGCATTCCGCAAAGATCGTTAGTCCCAGTTACCAGGCGCTGGTTGAGCCGGCCGAGAACTGGAGAATGTCGGCATAGTTGACTGGTAAGATGGAAAAGGCTTGGAATGTTGCTGTGATGAAGGCAAAACTTTTGGCGTTGACTGAACTGGTACTCGCGACGGTCCCTGAGAGCTAGTTAAATTGCTAAAACTAACCAACCAAAAAACGTTGACTCACCACTGGCGCAACAACGTCAACTTTTTTTGATGGCTCATCGTGGATAGAGTATTTAGCACCGGAAGAGTCTTTGACCTTTTTCATGATGGCATCGGGTGAGACATCCATTTCCGCTCGCCCATTAACGTGGACATGGAATCCCTGTGGCTACATAAGCAAAAAGGCAAGCGCAAAGCTGGTTACTTTAAAATATTTCACTGCATCGTTCAAGTGGTGGTGGAAGAGGCCTTTTTTCGCAACGGGTACGCCGTCGCCGCACTGGTTACAAAAATCAAATCCCTTTGAATAAAAGGAGTAAAAGACTTAAGACGCACCCAAGAAATGAACACAAACTTGGGCAACTTGGAGATCGGTTCAATCACGCGTGCAAATGCGTATAAGATCTTGGAGTCGTCCCATTCATCAGCAAGCTCCTCCAGGCCGCCATCTGATCGTAATTCGTCAAATCCGAGTATCACGGTAACGAGAGGATGTAATTACCGCCAGACGAGACCACCCTCAGATCGTTCGACATTTTGTCATACCCGAAGACGGCCCAGTTCTTTGAAGAAGACACTGAAAGGATCTCCTGGTACTCCTCATAAATGGCGCCTGGAAATCCAATGGCTTGGTTCTGCATAGGACATTAACCCGTGCGAAGTGGTGGTCAGGCATGGGGAATTGAGGGACGGCAAGACACTCGCCATTTTGTGTAAAATTGCGACTGATGTCAAGAACAGATGTCAAGAACCACCAGGAACATACATGCGCCCAACGCCAACAAAAAGAAGCAGCAAAGAGACCACATAGATCGATTCGCAAAAGAACGAAATGAAAGAAGAACGATCCTTTCACCAGATCTCCTTTAAATACCTGCCCTCCGCGGCAAGCGCCTTCAAAAACTTCTTCGCCTCTGCGTCATCCATTCCCCCAAATGTAACACAAACTTTTGCAAGGGACGCGTGCACATCCCGTGCCATTTCCACTCCACCACAAACATACAAGTGACCACCGAGCGACAGCGACTTCCAGACAATGGCACCTTCGCATTCTACAGCGTTTTGCACGTACTTTCCTCTGCTTGAGACACATTCTTCGCGACTAATTGCGGCGATAAACTGCGTCAAAACTCCGTTCACCACGTACTGGTCAATTTCTTGTCCATAAATACGATCCCCACCCGCATCATCTGCAAACCTCCGCCCATGAAACAATACGCTCTCCCCGATTTTTGCGGAACTTTCGTCGCGTTGTCTTCGTCGGTCTTGCAGGAATGACAAGAACGGCGTAACTCCTGTTCCGGCACTTATCATAACCAGCGGCACAAGAGCATCCTCGGGAGGCATAAAAGACGCATTGGGTTTCGGAAACAATGGTATCGTCATTCCAAGGGATGGATTTAGCACGAGACTCTCCAAATATCCCGAGCATAGTCCTCGGACGGTTTGATTTTTAACTTCATTCGTATACTCGACGATGTTGAATGCAACACAAACGGTTTGCTTTTCGGAATCAATGTGTGTGATGGAATAGAATCTGGATTGCAGACGCGGAAGATTTTCAAGAATGCGCGCCATTGGAATATCACTCAAGCTGGGAAATGTTTCTAAAAGATCCGCAAACGACGGGTTGGCTTGCTTTAAAGTTTTGAATAATCCTGCGCCTGGATGGTAAACATTACAAATCACGCAAAACAGTTGACAGCAGAATTTATGTCTCACCAGGAGTTGATGTGAGAAACAATAAAGCAGCTCGCTCTTGCTCATTAGTAGCGTATTCAGCCAATACGCGTAGGAAGGGCTTCCTCAGCGGGGGGGTTAAATCCAAGAAATATTTGAAAGCCTCGTAAGCAGTGTACTGACTGTCAGTCAGAATCGGTAAGGCTGAGAACGATTTCAGAAATTCTCTTTAAACCTTGGTCTTACTTCCAGAAGTTGCCGGTAAGACTTCCAAAACTGCTGTTCCTGCGATTTTCAACCGTTTCAACAACGGAAGTACTACTTCGTCAGGGTTTGGAGCAAGAATTGAAATAACCGAGCCAGCTTTCGGATTCCAGTTCATTCCATTCATGTCAATAGTGAGTTCCAGAACTCGTTTTAAGGCCTTTGGTCCGGACAAATATCTGTGGCTGACTATCTTGGCAGGGAACGGGCTATTAATGTTGTAAGCAAAAGGATCGTTTCCCTCCTGCTTTGTAAACAAATGAAATAAAGATGCTGCCGGCGACATTTGGCGGCACTCCGAACTTTCGCGGACATTAAGAGTCTGAAGGGGAAGAGCTGATGATCCAAGCACAAGATCACTCGATGCGGGCACATTAGATAAATCAATTGGAATCTTCGCGGGCGTGTAAATGGAAGGAATGGAGTCCATCTCATCAGGGATAGTAGCCTTCGATTCAACTGCAATCACACTCTGCTCAACAGCTTGGGCCGCTTCGGCATCAGCTAGATTCTCATCAGTTTTGGCTTTTTTGATTGGAAGTCGTGTTGGTCCGCTTGATGACACATCCGCAAAAGCTTTTGCTTTTGCTTCGTCGAATTCCAAAATTGACGGCAGTGTCGCCCATAACGAATCCACCCACGGATCTATTACTGATTCAAGACTATTCGACGTCAACGAAATAATCATTACTTGGAACATGCCTCACCCTACTGCGTCGTCAGCAAGAGCCTTGTTCAAGAATGTGATTGCGCCGAGCTCAAGCAATCGCCGCTCAATACGTTTGCCAGTCTGGCAGAAATTGGTGTAATTTGTGTCTCCAAGAGCAAGAACAGTAAAGCGTTTGCCTTTGAAGGCAGTTTCTAGTTCGTCTTTCTTGCCCCGCCGAGTCCACCGGAAGAACTTAGTGGTGTTGTCTGGGAAATCGCCATCCCCAGTTGTCGATATAACAATCAGAAGAATGCAGTCGTCGCCGAACGAAACCTGCGGCAACGATGTTATGGTCTGCGGATCGACAGAACTGTAGGAACCTTATCATAGTCGTCGAGAACGAATCGCTCTGCGGAGAAGCCTCGCTGAAGGGCTTCGTCGCACAAATGCTTCGATATGGCTTCGGCGTTGCCCGTTTGCGAGCCGTAGAGAACCTTCAACAACTTGGCTCGGGAGGTCATAACTTTCGTTTTTTTTGTTCCACGGCAGTTTTGATGTGAGTCTTACGTAAAGCACCCAAAAAACGGGGGAAAGTCGTAATTTCGCCCCAAGCAGCATCGAAAGTGCAGAAGTACACCAGCCGATTGCATATTTGAACTGCGAGGAGAGTGACCCGTCTTCTTGAGCGAGGTTGCCCGTCATCCACAAAACTGGCAACACATGAGGCAGCAAAGTATCGTCATATGGAAAAGGAGAGAGCCATAGCTCGCTGACAAAAGGGAGAGTCAGAACATAACGCTTTTTTTCATTTCTCAATTCTTTATGAACGTGGATGTTCCCGATGAAAGCCGACTCCCAGACGATGTCCAAGTCACTCCTGCGCTCGCAACAGCAAGCACTTATGTCTGCAGCGAGAGCTGTCCTTCGATGAGGGCTGAAGTGTCTGGCTACGTGCCCAAACCCAAACAACCAGCAAGATCCGCGCGAAAATCCCTCTTCCTGAAATTTGTCGACAAATATTGTGCTCCATCCCTTGCCCTTGCCTCACTAGTTTTAGTCCTTGCACTTCTTCTTGGCCCATTACGTTCAGCACCAACCTTTGCAGTCAAGCACTCAGAGTCAAAGTCTTCGGCTCCTGAATTCCGTATCGAGTGTGGAAGTTGCGCCTTTGTCCCTCCAGAAAATCCCGCTACCAACCGTGATCAAACTGCGAAAATGGCAGGCCGTGGAGAAAAAGACGTTATTCTCGTTGCCAATGATAACGATGAGTTTCTCAACCTCATTTCTAAACCAGGTGTAAGAGGTATTTGGCATTGATCCGAAACATCCTATTCACATTTGCCGCAGTCGTTGATGTTTATTGTAAGTGATCGCGTAGTTCTTGAATGGACAACCAACATCGACCCAGCAAAATTTGCTGGACATTGCGAGCCAATGACAGCCATCTTCAAAAGATTTAAGCAAGAATTTGGAGACAAATTTGGCGTTTTCAGGGTTCGTTAATACTTGATATTGATTTTGTATCACAAGAATTCCAGGCTGTTGCGGATTCTATTGATCCGCTGGAAAAATTCAGGAATCAATCGTGCCCGACATTCTTGTTTTTTATCGTAAGTGCAATCATGGTCAAGTGTTCCTCTCCAATTGCTTTATCTAGAATCGAATTCTCGTGAAAGTTGTACGCGGCGCCAATGCTCCGGTGATTGAGCGTGTTATTCGAGAACATATTGAGCTGGAGTCCGGAGGACATGCTCATAAACAAGTAAGAACAGCAGAGACTGACTTCGAATTTCAAATGCATAACTAGATCGTGCCGGATGATACTACACGCCCTATTCTTTCCTTTCTTTCTCCGGATGCTGTTTTACTGGACGAGCCATCAGCTAGCGCACCTCCAGCTCTTCATGAAAAAATTGGAAGCACCACCAGCCTATCGAACGTTGCAACTGCTGCAATTTCTACCGAAAGTAGCCCAGAAACCGCCGAGCCACCTGGAGACTTAGAGCACACTTTCGCCATGCTCAAACCAGACTCTATGTTTCCGAGCAGAATTGACGAAGTTATGGGCTTGCTGTACCACCATCGCTTCGAGATTGTTGGTGTCAAAAAGGTTTGGCTGACCAAAGAGCAAGCAGCGGAACTTTACAAAGAGAATGAAAAGATGGATTATTTTGATAGGCTGGTGGACTATGTATCCTGGTGAGCTTATTGAAGTAAGATTCATCAAATGAATTGAAACTTGATAGTGCACCTGTTCTCATGATGCGAATCTCCAAAATAAATGCAATTCAGGCTTGGAGAGACATTGTTGGGCCAAGAGATCCCAAGGACGCACGCAAAGATGCTCCAAAATCGTAAGTCCTCTTTTCCAGTGACATTAACCTCTGATTTCAAAAAAGACTACGTGGTCTGTATGGTCAAGATCGCCTTATTAACTCTTTTCATGCTTCTGATGGCCCTGTGAGTGCTGCGCGAGAACTTGAATTTGCTTTCGGGGACAGCCAGAACTTTATTTCATTTCCGTATGAATCACCTGACTCCCCTCCGAATTCGTCAAATAGCGGCCTCCCGCAAAAAACTTTAGCAGTCATTAAACCAAATGCTATGTTGAAAGTTGATGAAATAATTGAGAAAATTGTTGCTCGCGGATTTTCTGTGATTAAACGAGAAGAAGTGCTGTTACAAACGGAAAGAGCACAAGAGCTGAGTTTGGAATTTCTTGAAACGCCTCAATTTGAGGAAAGTGTAACATTTTTGACAAGGTGCGTTACTTGCTTTTGCCACTGAAAACTAAATCACGACCAGCGGTCCTGTTCTGTTACTCACTTTGAAAGGAGAAAACGTAATCGAAGGCTGGCTGGAAATGCTTGGTCCCAGTGATCCTGAGATAGCGCGACAACTTTTTCCGATGAGGTTTATTCAGGACGCCCTTCACTTTTTGTTTAATAACTCAGTTCTTGAACACATCGGACAGTCTCCGCGCACAATTTGGAGTAGATGCTATTAGCAATGGTCTCCACGGCTCGCAAACAGTGGAGTTGGCTATTTCTCAGATTCACACGTTCTTCCCGCACTTTCTTAACAAGGCTGCATCTTTGGGATCGATTTTCAGGACACCTTTGGGATCGCGTCAAGCTAGTAAAGCTGGATCGAAAGCAAATCTGGCTCCATCGATGCGGGCGTCTGTTGTCGCGATTGAAGCCCAAAGGGAGGCCATGAAGGCCGCTGCCGCTGCTGTGGGTGCAGCAGGCAATACCATTGACTCGGAAAATACAGCAGAAGGCGTACAGCCTGGCGCGACTGAGTCTACTGCTGCAGTGACAGAAGAACCAGAAGTTCTCCCCGTGGAACGTACCCTTGCGCTCATCAAACCAGATGTTTATCCAGCAAAGAAAAATGAAATCATCGAAAGAATAGCTGCAGAGGGATTTACTATTGTTGTCGAACGAGAAGTTCAGTTTGACAAAGAAAAAGCGGCAGAGTTTTACAAGGAACACCTCGGGAAAGGATTCTATGAAGAGCTCACAGACTGGATGAGCAGGTGCTTTGTCACTTTTGGCCTTGTGTCATGCTTGCTGAACAACGTGTTTGCTTGGGTGTTCCTCGCTCCGACAGCGCTCCGATTTATGCAATGGTCCTGGAAAAGCAAGGAGCAGTAAAAGCATGGCGGGCACTAGCAGGTCCAACTAACTCAGAGAAGGCTCGAGAGGACAGTCCGCAAAGGTTTGTTTTTCCTTTGCCGGAAACAATTGGCTCAATCACACTAAACCCCATACGCTTGACAAACTACACGCAAACACAACGAAAATTTAAAACAACTAAAGCATTCGAGCACAGTACGGTACCGATGGCTCCAAAAATGCAGTCCATGGATCGGATTCGACCACTTCTTCTGCGCGTGAAATCGCCGTTGTCTTTGGTGCCGAAGTGGCCCCTGAACCCGAGCTGCAGCGCACTCTCGCACTCATCAAGCCGGACGTATATCCCGCCAAGAAAGATGAAATCGTTGCCAGGATCAGGAAAAACGGATTTGCCATCGTAAAGGAGAGTGAAGTTTTCTTTGACAAAGAGAAAGCGGCCGAGTTCTACAAAGAGCACCTGGGCAAGGGATTCTACGAAGAACTGACAACATGGATGAGCAGGTAAAAGAATCTTTTGTCGGTCAATGAGGCGGCGCAAGCACTTCTCTTGCTGACATTCCATGCAACAGCGCACCAATATATGCACTGATTCTGGAAAAGCCGGCAGCTGTCAAGGAGTGGCGGAACTTGGCAGGTCCCACAAACTCCAACAAAGCACGAGAATCTTCGCCATTCTCCATCAGGGCTCTTTATGGCACAGATGGCTCTCTGAATGCCGTGCACGGTTCCGATTCTGTTGCATCTGCCGAACGTGAAATACGCGTTGTGTTTGGAGAAGTCACTCTGGACGCCCCTCAAGGCGCTAGTCCAAATGCAACCAGTTCTTCTGAAGAACCGGAAGTTCTCCCCGTGGAACGTACCCTTGCGCTCATCAAACCAGATGTTTATCCAGCGAAGAAAAATGAAATCATCGAAAGAATAGCTGCAGAGGGATTTACTATTGTTGTCGAACGAGAAGTTCAGTTTGACAAAGAAAAAGCGGCAGAGTTTTACAAGGAACACCTCGGGAAAGGATTCTATGAAGAGCTCACAGACTGGATGAGCAGGTGCTTTGTCACTTTTGGCCTTGTGTCATGCTTGCTGAACAACGTGTTTGCTTGGGTGTTCCTCGCTCCGACAGCGCTCCGATTTATGCAATGGTCCTGGAAAAGCAAGGAGCAGTAAAAGCATGGCGGGCACTAGCAGGTCCAACTAACTCAGAGAAGGCTCGAGAGGACAGTCCGCAAAGGTTTGTTTTTCCTTTGCCGGAAACAATTGGCTCAATCACACTAAACCCCATACGCTTGACAAACTACACGCAAACACAACGAAAATTTAAAACAACTAAAGCATTCGAGCACAGTACGGTACCGATGGCTCCAAAAATGCAGTTCATGGATCGGATTCGACCACTTCTTCTGCGCGTGAAATCGCCGTTGTCTTTGGCGCTGAAGTGGCCCCGGAACCCGAGCTGCAGCGCACTCTCGCGCTCATCAAACCGGACGTATATCCCTCAAAGAAAGATGAAATCGTTGCCAGAATCAGGAAAAACGGATTTACCATCGTAAAGGAGAGTGAAGTTTGCTTTGACAAAGAGAAAGCGGCCGAGTTCTACAAAGAGCACCTGGGCAAGGGATTCTACGAAGAACTGACAACATGGATGAGCAGGTAAAAGAATCTTTTGCGGTCAATGCGGCGGCGCAAGCGCTTCTCTTGCTGACATTCCATGCAACAGCGCACCAATATATGCACTGATTCTGGAAAAGCCGGCAGCTGTCAAGGAGTGGCGGAACTTGGCAGGTCCCACAAACTCCAACAAAGCACGAGAATCTTCGCCATTCTCCATCAGGGCTCTTTATGGCACAGATGGCTCTCTGAATGCCGTGCACGGTTCCGATTCTGTTGCATCTGCCGAACGTGAAATAAGTGTTGTGTTTGATATGAATCAAGAAACTAGCGCGAAGCAAGTAGAAACCAAGTTCTCAGCTCCAGTGTCAGCTATCACATCAAAACCAGCATCTATTATCGCATCACGAACTGCATCTGCCAAAAATATGCCTGCTGATGCGTCTCCGGCCGCGGATATTTGAGAGTCAAAAAATTTATTTGAAGAAAATCGAAAAGGAAAAGATGTGTTAAAAATAAAAAAGAAGTAAAAGGACAGGAAAAAGGTCTATTCAAGGGCGATTTCCTCATCGCGATTTAAAAGTTCTGGCCTACTGCTTCCACAGCACCTCTTCTAAGCATTTTTCTGCTCTTGACGCACATGCAAATACTGGCACTGAGACAGATGACTCCCAGCGCGATGAAGCCATACATTGCGTATGTCAGTACCATGGAACAAATTGGAGTGGCTTGAACGACGATTTGATTGATAACCGTAGCGTTTTGCACGACTGCGGTCTGTATCATATTGCTGGGGACCCCGGCATTTTGTGCTGCAGCAACAACTTGCGGCATCGCGGCATTTACGACCAATGTGACACACTTGTTCAGAAGTATGCTTTGCGTCAGGATCGCCAAAATTATCATAGCGATGCCCCACAGCGAGCAGCCGACACCAACACCCAAGTTGAAACCCGCGCGTTTGGAGGCCGGGGCACGTGCCATACAGCACAAGGGGATTATCGCAAACACGGGACTCACAATAAAAGTCATACAGATGCCAAACGCGATGCAACCGATTTCATAAGATGGCAGAGACTGCTGTTCCTCAGTAGAAGTGGCTGGGACGACCACAAGGTATTTGTGCTCCTCCTCTCTGACGATTGTAGTGGTTTCATCGGCCATTTGGAACTGCGGTGTTGTCAGCAGAAGGCCACTGTTGAGTTTTTTGACAATTGAACCGAAAAATTTCGTACAGGGCAGTAAAAAATTGTTGCAGTGAAACGAAAAATGATTCTATGCACAAGCGCCACACACACACACTCTCTCTCTAAGAGATAATAAGTCTGCAGAGACGGAGAACGATACAGATCAGAAGTTCTGACCAACCGACTGCACAGCGCCGAGCTTGAGCATTTTCCGACTCTTGACACACATGCACAAGCTGGTCGCAACGCACAGGCTACCGATCGCAATCAGTCCATACATGGTATATGTTACCACCATGGCGCAATATGGCGACACTTGGGCGTTGATTTGACTGAGTGAAGTTGCATTCTGCGGAATTAACGACTTCAAGGTGGAACCACTGATGGAAAACCCTATCTTGCTGATGACAGAATTCACAGTACTGCTCGCACTACTTGACGTACCGTTGATTGTTGAATCGGATGCGGACGTAATTTGGCCGATGATGATGGTGGATACAATTTCAATGCATTCTGCTTGAACGATACTCTTCGCCAGAAACGCGGAAAGGAGAACACCGCCTCCCCAAAGCATGCAGCCCATTCCGACTCCCAGATTGAAGCCGGCGCGCTTGGATGGTGGTGCATGGCCCAAGCAGCAACAGAGCGGTATAATGGCGAAAATTGGGCTGACCACGAATGTCATCGCGAGCCCGAACGCGACGCAAGGTATTTCGTAGAATGGCCCGGACCGCGGTGGGCGTTTTTTTCGTGGCTCCTCCTTCGGCGGTTCCTTGGGCTCCGGTTGTTCAGGTGCCTTTACGGGCTCCTTCGGCGTCACGTCCTTTTTTTCCTGTTTGGGTGGCGGTTGTGAAGGCGCGGGTGCCTTTAAAATCATAACGCGCTGCCGCTGGGGCTTCGGTTGCGGCTCCTCTTCGTACGTTGGACCAGCTGTCTGCATCAAATTCTGACAAACTCGATTCAAAACTCCATGAACTGTTTCATTCCGTCGGTCAACCGCGCCTCTTCCTCCATGGGGACA
Organism: Entophlyctis luteolus; assembly: GCA_027604725.1. Classification (NCBI taxonomy): domain Eukaryota; kingdom Fungi; phylum Chytridiomycota; class Chytridiomycetes; order Chytridiales; family Chytriomycetaceae; genus Entophlyctis; species Entophlyctis luteolus. Next base: position 176,163 of record JADHYT010000004.1, on the reverse strand, counting down.
ATACATTTCTTCCAAGACAACTTTTCCGGAACGCCCAGGGCTGTTGCCAGCACTTTTCTAATTTAACGAACGAAGCAAATCAGAAATCGAAAAAACAAAAAAAGAAAAAAATCAAAAAACTGAACAAACCTGGGAAATTGAATATTAAAAAACGCATTTTCACCTGCATCAGCATCAAGCGTCAAAACAAGCACCCCTCTATCATCTGGAAACTCAAATCGGAAGTACGGGATTGATGGATCCTCCGGGACAGATCCAGGAACTTCAACCAACGATTCCGTGCTTGCAGCCTGCAGTACCATTTGCCGAATGTTGTTTGCGAGATCTCGTGGTATCGGCACGACCTTGGCGTCAAAGGTAAGCACCGATCGAAAGAAAAAAGGAATCTAACCTGAATGTGCATGTGCTGAACTTTCTTTGTAGCATCAAACCCTTCAGGACGACCAGAAAAAACCTCAAAAAAGACCGGGACTTCCCCAGTTTTCAACAAGAATTGATTCTTGATATGGAGTTGGCATTGCTCGACTTCCTTAGTCAACGTGTCATTGTCAACAAAGTCGTGACGCGATCCGAAATGCTCGATTGGAACAATCAGAATATGCCCGCCTTCAGCAGACAATCCTCCTTTTGACGAAGCTATGTAGCATTCGTCCTTGATTGCAATTAGAAGATGTTTTTCAATTGTGGGGCTGGAAAGACAAAACCAGCAAGCTGAAGCTACAAAGTGAGAAAGGGATATTAAGAATTTTAAGGCGTGAAGCGTCGAAATTCTTACGATCGCGTTGATTCAATAACGGTTGTTGCCGGCTTTTAAGTCTTTGCGGGCAATTTGCAATCCAATGTCCTTTTTCGTGGCAAGCGTGGCAAATATAATTTGATGGCGGGACCGATGCTTTGACAGAATCATTCAAAATTCAGTCAAAAGCAAACACATACCATTTTTCTTTTTTCCGGATTGCTGATCGCCCCAGAAAAAATTTCCTTCATTTTCAGACTGTTTTCAAGATTTAGCGTACCATCTTTGTATTCAAATAAATAGACAGCAAACATATGTATAACCTCTATCGGCCTCTTCAGCGCACTTCGAGATTCATAAGTCTGTGCAAACGGACTTGGTGTGGTGTTTTCTGGTTTTTGATACAGTACTCCTGCGTCGAGCTTCGCCATGGGGACCAAATTGAACGCGTAAAACCACTTAGCAATAGAGTCTAGTCAGCTATGAAAAAAAAAGCGAAAAGAATCAAACTCCACCTTTTCTTTGGATTTCACGCCTAATTCCGGGAAACTTGCGAGACCAATGAATCGGGTCACAATTGCACCCTTCTCAGTTGTTTCTCTGACGTCGTTTTCAAACGGCTCTCTCTCAAAAAACACGTTTGATGACGGGAATGAAATTGACGCCGAAGACGCAAAGTGGTACCGCGGTCTTAGACTGTTTACCAAATGTGCGATGGGCTCGACGCCTATTGTTGACGGATTCGCACTGCCGAACTGCAAGCTTGAATGCCGAGCAATATCCCTCGGGAACTCCGTGGTTAAGAGAATATCGATTTCGGGTGAACCAGACAACGACTTGACAAGTTTCACGACAGCTTTGCGGCTGTAGGATTGATTGTTATTACCAGTTATTTCCTCATCTCGAGACAAGGTGCCGGATAGAAAGGCAAGCTTGATTCCGGATGTGGTGCTGAACACTCCGCTGTCGCCTAAATAGTACAAATTCGGGCATATCTCTCCGCCAGTTTTCTCGATTCTTTCCATGATCCTTGCAGGCGGCGGGGTCTTTCCAGCTATGACATACAATGGTACTGGAACTGGAAAACGACAAACATAAGATGACACAGAGACGAAGAGTGCGACAGTACCGGCGACTTGGCCGTCTAGAAGCTGACCGGCAAACACGTCGTTGCTAGACGCTGCAGCGAAGAAATCGCCAACTGCAAGCATGAATTCGAACGGACCGTGTTTTGTGCATATAGCAGCAGCTTTTGCGATCGCGCCTTGAAAGCTTTTCGGATCGCTGCTTGACAGGCTAAAGGCGAGGCTGCGAATGGAAAGAGCGCCATAGCAAACAGAGTCAGGACCGCGTCATGGAGCCGCGCTGCGCGTCTTGCCAACTCACAGCTTCATCCCGCAGTCAAAAAAGAACAAATCACAGGACAAAAGATTATTTACATCGCATCGCATTCAGCGCACTCGCAAACGCCGTTGAACAGCTCTGTTCCATCATTCGTCGTCATCCAGAGATAAGAAAAACGACATGTCCAGATCGTCCTCCCTTCTTCTGCCGAAACTGTTGCTGCGGTCATTGTCGATTCCACAACTGCTGCTGAACTTGCTGCTGCTTCCATCCACAACTTGAAACTCTTCATCTTCTCCGCCAGTCCAAATTAGTGAGTTTGAGCTGGAAGGCGAATAACTGTTCGTCTCACAGGACAGGTCCTCAAAACATTCTAGTTTGAGGCATTGTTTGTGGAACAAAGGTGACAACTGTTGCCATTTCTTCACGCGCACTGTTTCCTCTAATTCCGGAGGAATCCCAGGCTCCAACATGGCAAGGATACCTTCAGAGACGGCAATAATTTCCGCTCGGTACTCGTCCAACACAGTCGGTATTGTCATTTGCGGTGGTGAATTTGAATAAGAAGGAGGAGAATTCACGAATGCATCTGCGGCGTCGTTCTTTTTGAAGAACGACATAGGAGAAATTTCCACGTTGCACAAGGTCACACGATCCACGTTTGAACCACTCATATAATCGCCACTCATAATGCGACTTGCGCAATCGGCATATATCACTTCCCTCACCAAGTTTCTTGGCTTTGCTGCTTGTTCTTCTTCACTGCACATCGCAGAAGAAATTTGCTGACAAAAACTTATCCAGTCTGCGCGCGAAATACTTGCCCCCGCGTCGTACTTTAACGCCCCAAGGAATTCACTTTCAAGCCTATTCACATCGGCCACGGTGATGCACACTCCTTGAGCGACGGCACGCCACGCTTGGTTGTCGTATGTATCGTCGTATAACACTTTCGCACTGACAATCAATGCACCCAAAAACAACCGGTGGGACATGAAGCTCAAAGTCCGGGGAGATTTCAGAGTTGGATGCAAACAGCGAAGTTTTTGCAACAGAAAAAGAGCGTGCAATAGGGTACTGTGCGATAACTGTGTGCGTTTCATCAGTTTTGAGATGAACTGATGAAGTGGCGGTGGGGGCGATAGCGGGTTAATAATCGGACAGATGTTCATGAAAAAGAAGGAGATATCCGTTGCTGGGACAAAGTCGTTTCTCTCCAAGGGAGATGTTTCTGCTGAAGACAATATTAAAGTTCCAGGAGAAGCACCGGCGGAATCCAAGCAACTGTCAGACGTCGTATTAATCGTCAGCCGCACAGAGTAAGGTGTAGCCGTCGTGGTAGTTGGTATCGCAGGTGTGTCAGGCGCAGAACCAGCTTTTGACATGTTTGACCGGACTGGGAATGCTGATGATGCAGAGGTAGTTATTTTCATGTTGCTGCTGAATGGCTCATTGTTGATAATGCAATTTGCAAAAATGTTTGGCATCGTAGATGGAGTAGCATGGCCAGAAAAAATTTGGCGAGGTGGGTCGCAAGTTGACAAACTCCCGTTATCGGCGCCAAACGATAATGAATCGGTTGAGGAAGAAACTTCGAAAAATTCGGAAACAATTTTGCTTGCGCAAGCTGGATTCAGTTTATTAGCGGCTCATGGTGAAGAAGACAGGGATGAAGCTCACCAATCAATTCAGACAGTAGTGTCTTTGGTGACACTGAGGGGAAATTGGAGTTTGCCTCAGTAATCCTGGCTGTGTAGAGCTCCATAAACGCAAATGTGTCTGTGTGGGAAATGGCTCCAGGAGACGGCGACTGCGGAAGCTGGTTGGGCGAAGGGCGAAGAAAAGCGGGTTCAGAAGACTGGGCGGCGTGTGCCCAAAGCGAAGTGCGCCAAGACCACATGCTTTGCCGCAGAGGCGGGGGGTTTGGGAGCGCTTTCGCAGGGGACGCCAAATCGCTTTTCCGGGAAGCAGCGGAGGCCATTTGAGAGCGCGCGGACGTGGCGGGTGGCGGGGCAGGGGCGGGGGCGGTGCGAAGTAGCCAGGGGGGCGCGGCAGTACGCACGCGTGCGCGGGTGCGGGTGCGGGTGCTGGAGCGCGCGTGCGGGAGAGGGAGGGGCACGGGAACGGGCTGGGGAGCGTGCTGGGGCGGCGCGCAGACGGGCGGCGCGGTGTCGACGCGCGTGGCGGCGGCGGCGGCGGCGGTGGCGGTGTGCTGGGAATCGCACGACGCGTCTGGCGCGGCGGCGGTGTCGCCCTGCCCCAAGGTCCCACCCACTCCGGAAGAGCGCCACGTGCGCTCGGCGGACGGCGGCGACGGCGCCGGTGCAGCGTCCGGCGACGCGTGGCGGTGGCGCCGCGGCCCGCGCAGATGCGGCTGCTCGTCAAACAGCCAGCGCAGGTGCTGGCGCATGGCGAACCAGTTGTTTAGTTGCTGTGCGGTGAATGTGAATCAATCAATCTGCGAATTTGAGTATGCGCCGCTGACAATCAATTCTTCGTCAGAACTCCGCCGCCGCCGTCTCCTTGATGGGTTCTTCCGGCGTCCGCGTCGTCTCGTCCGCTATCCGCTCCAAATTTGCGTCGTCCACCCCGATGCCTATCCCTGGTGCCCGCACTGATCCCATTCCTCCTCGTTGCGATGTCCCCATCCCGAAATACTCTCCTGGCGGCCTGTGGATATTGACTGCACTACCTGTCCGGTTCACTATCTCGCTTATTCCCGAGTATATCTTCCCGTTTAATTCTCCGTGCAGTCGCGACGTCAAAATCCTCAAATCATCCATGTCCCGGTTGAGCCGGTCAAGGCGCGAATTGAAGGGCCCAATCGTTACCATGATCGCCCCGTCAAGACTTCTAGTGGACACCTTGTTTGAGAGTTCATTTTTCGTGGCGCTCAACTCTTTTTCAAGGTGCGAAAGGTCGTTCCGAAGACGTTCCTCCACATCGAACTTGATTTTTCGAAGCTCGCCCCATGTTTGATCTAATGCCTTTGGAATTGAGCTGGTTCGTGCGTCTAATTCTTCATATCGTTTGGATAGGGAATCTTTCCATAATCTTATTCCGCTCGCCTGCTCATCTGCTGATTTTTCGATGGCTGCTCTGAATTCGCGCATTTTTTCGCGAGAATAACTTTCGGTGTCAGATATCTTTAATTTTAATTGTTCCAACGTCATCCCTTCAAGCTCTTGTTGCGCTGTAATTTTCTGAATGACTTTAGAGAGTTCTGATTGAACTTCTTCTAAAGTTGTTGAGTTGACTTTCAAAGCTATACTTTCTCGAATATCTTGCAACAACTGATTTACTCGCTCCTCTTCGGATCTAGACATATCCATGAGCCGCTTTCTGAATTCTTCTGACTGCTCTTCGTTGTCGTTTATAAGTTTAGGCAAAACGTCGAGACGTTCTGAAATTTCTTTAATTTGCTGCGCAGTAGCGTCCCTGAAAGTTCCAACAGATATCATATTCTCAGAAATTGTTGCTTCGACTGAGTTCATGAATAGCTGCATTCGAGACCTACTTGAGTTCTCTGATTCGGATATACGCAGCTTCATTCCCTCCACACTGTTATCTATTTTATCAGAACGCGCTTGCATGGCATCCAAGGCACCGTTTATGGAAGAAACCATTTCTTCCACATCCTGTTGAAGCTTCAGCAATGCAAACTGTTGCCAAGTTTAAGAACTCACGTCATGCATGTTTTGACTGATTTCAGTCTTTGCCTCGGCGATTGATGTACTGACTTCACCGATGCGATCTTGCAGGCTGCCTATAGATTCGCTGAATTTCTTTTCCATGTCTTCAACCTCTAGCTTAGTTACCCTCAAATCCACTGATTCTTTGACAGATCGAAAGTTTTCCTCCAGCTCCATCGCTTTCATTTCCTCTTCCATTACAAAGTTCTTGATTCTATTGTCTTGATCTTCTACAGTCTTCTTACTTGCTTTTTGGTCAATCTCTGATTGAAGTTTTTCCAGCATCTCGTCATATACAACACCCTTCAGCTCAAGATTTAGAATAGCAGTTTTCAGATTGCTTTCATGATCATCCAACTCCTTTCTGGTAGATCTATTTGAAACGTCCTCTTTTACGCCTAAGATGACTTGGTCAATATCGTTTATTCGGCTTGTAATGGCTGCCAAGTGAAGTTTGGATCTTGATTCTGCATCATCTAGATCCTTTTTGGTTGTCTTTTGACATACTTCGTCTCTGACCGCTTGCAGCGTCTGATTGGTGTTACCAATGCTTGCTTTTACCCCAGATATGACTGCAGATAATTTGGCTTCTAAATCAGCTGCGTCTGATTTTGATAAGCGCTGTTCAAGTTCCTCCTTAAATGCAGCCATAGTGCTTTCCATTTGCAAAGATCGGAAGTTAATTCTGTCTTCAATATCATTTTTGATGACATCGGCCCTTTCGTCGATTTGCTTAACCTTTTCTAGAACCTCGTCGACGTTTTGCTGCTCAGTGGAAAACCTCATATCAATTCTGGCTTCAACAACTTCCAATGCTGCCTGAGCTGTGTGACCCATTTGTTCTGCGGCCAAATGAGCCATTCGTATCTTGGAAGATGTTTCTGCGTCGGACTCAACAATGCGTTTTCGGAGAAGCTCCAGCTGGTTTTCCAAATCATCAATTTGTCGAGTTTTTGATCCAACAAGTTGCTCGGCTGTTGCTTTGAGTTCTTCTTCAAGCCGCGAGTTATTTTCGCGCGATTCTTCGATTGCTTGCGCGATTGCTGCCATTGCGCGCTTTTCTGTATTCGCGGTTGTAAACTCCATATCTTTCTTGACTTCGTCGACGACTCGGTCAGTCTCCATCCGAGAGCGAATTTCCGCACGCAAAACGTCCTCGACCGCATTCAGTTTCTGGTCAGTCGTTTTCTCGACGAGTGTAACAGATTCTTTTAGAGCTTTCACGGCCAACCCAACATTATGCCTCATTTCAGTTTGCATCATTTGCATTTCTTCAAATTTCTTCAAAACCGCTTGCTGTATTAGTTTGAATCCCCCTTCAATGTCAGATTTTACTTGAGTTTCGAACTTAGTTCGAGCAGTTTTTTCCTGATTTACTGTTGCATCAATCAACGTCAGCTGACTTAGCATCTTTTCAGTTGCAGCATTCAAGGCCTCTTTAACAGCTTTTTCCATTGTTCGAACTTCATCCGCCATGAGACCAATATTTCGCTCTCTTTCCAATCTTTCCCGCTCAAATGCAACCGCTGCCTGCTGCCTTGCACTTTCTATCCGGTCTGTCGCTTCTCTGTCTTGGCTCGACAAAGTTTTTCGAATTTCTGCGTATAACTCACGCATTCCATTTTCGAATTGAAATCTTGCTCGGGCTTCAGCATCTACTCGCTGTCGTATTTCTATGAGAGTGACTTCAAATCTCTTGCTTAAAGAATCTGAAGAAGCGTCGATAGTGTGATGAAGTGCTTCGAGTGCGTGGTCATGATCTTTAATCACTCTCATAGTGTCGGCTCCACGTTGTTGTTCGTATTCAAGATCACGAGCTTTCGCTCTTACTTCGTTCCCAACCTCGGCAGTCATAAGACTAAAAGATTCAAGTTTATATCGAAGTGAATTCAGCTCATCTGCCAGCATTCGATGCTTTTCGTTTTCTTCATTTTCGTGGTATTCAAGCGTCTTTTGGCGAGCGACTAGGTCGCTCACTATTGTTTGCAATTTCAGCTGTCCGCGTTCGAGCTTCATGCCGAATTCCTGCGCCATTTGCCCCGTCTTCTTGTCAGCCTGGTCAGCAACTCTTGCTATTTCTTTCAGATTCAGAGACTCGCTCGACACGATTTCTGTAAGCTTCTCGACCTTGGCAGTGAGGGTTGCAATTTGCGATTTCCCAACCTGCACCTCGGCCTCGAGCCAGCCGCGGCTCCGGCGCTCGTTCTGCAGCTGCTCTTCAGCAAAGCGCAGCTTTGCTACAAAGTCATCTGCGATGTGCTGTGCTGCTGTGGTTGTTGTGGTTGAAAAGCGGTCGGGAACCAGCCCCGATGTAATATCCTGCGCGCCGTCACCGCCTCCGCCACTACCGCCACCCATATTGCCCACTACGCCACTAAACATACCACTGCTAACACCAGCTGCGGTCGGGGCTGCTCCCAGTGGCGGTAGTGCCGATGATGCAACAGCGTTGCCAGGAGGAAACAGTGACGGCGAATACCACGGCCCGGCGGCAGGCGCTGCTGCCGGCGAAGTGGTTGCCAGCTGGTACTGTGGCTGCGCGGCAGACATGAACACTCGCTGGTCCGCATATCCCACGCGAGGCTGATTCAATCAGGGTGGGGTTGGTTTGATCGGAAACAAACGTTATCCACGTGTCATGTGAGATCAATTGTTCCGTACTGTCTGGCCGGTAGTGCTCCTTCCCCCCTGCGCAAGCCGCTGGTATTCGGCGATTTCGTTTTGTTTCTCCGCGAGTTTCCTGAATCAAAGACGTTTGTTACTTCGTGATGGAGCCATTTTCGCGAAACGCAAAGAGAGTGAAGGGCCAAGGAACGCAGACAAGAACCAACACTGACCGCCGCCCAGCGCGGGCTCGTCGCAAATTACAACGCACAGGAGGACGCCAGCTCACCCCCCTATCCCTTGTCCCTCACCTATTTCTCGATTCGGCTTGTTGCACCAGCAGAAAATCCTTCAATGCCCGGTCGTTTTCCATTTTCTGCCGCGTTCTCTGATCTATGGCATCCCAGCTGAAAGACATGTGGCGATCTCTGATGGAGGTGGTTGTTTTTGATTTGTTTCTGGATGGTGAGATTTACATGCCATCAAATCCTGGGCTCGTATCCATGAAAATTAACGGTGCATTAACATAAATGTAAAACATTTCAAAGTGGAGGTTAAATCCTACTAATGTTAAGTGCGGCCCTGAAAAAAGTTGCAGAGACCAGCAAACAGTAACACATACGGTGTGGAAACTGTTTTGGTTTTAGTTTTCCACATTTCGATTTTTTTTTCTTCGTTTCTGGAAGCAAATTTTTGTCCAAAACCACAACTTCCATCGAAATCCAGTCCATTCACATGCGCACAGGCACCAATGGAAACAACATCCCTGCAGATGTAGTACGAGGCGGCAACACTGCAGACTCTCAAGTGCAGAACAAAACAGCCGCTATCCAATCAGAAGTCAACGTTGTGATTGGCGTCATGCAAGAAAACATCGACAAGGCCATGAAACGCGGTGAAAAACTCGAAAGCTTGCACAATAAAACACAAAGCCTTGAAGCTGGAGCCGCCAAGTTCAAGAAAGGTGCAACAAAGGTTTACAACAACATGTGGTGGAAGGTTGGTTTTGATTCGTAACCAACGGTTTCCAACCATTGCTTCTTCAATCTAGGACTTTAAACTTAAGTTGATCATAGCTACAGTAGTATTGGCTGTACTAGCTGTGTTTGGTTTTGTTCTCTATTCGCATTTTCGATAGTAGGATTTGAATCAAATTTTATTGATCACAAAACCAATCGCCATTCAGTCAACGTCCTTGCCTCCTCATTTGTCAAATAATCTTCAAAATATCTCCTGAAAGATGAATTAATTCGTCTCCGACGACTTCTTCTAACGTTTCCGTGAGCCTCTTCTGCACGCTTTTGGCTTAGAAGAACAAGGGCTTCCCCTTCCGATCTAGCATTCGCAACAATTTCTTTTTCCTCTTTTTCCGACCGTAATTTCCTGTTCACATACTCTTCTTCGGTGTCTAGAGAGCACATAAGTGCAAGGTACGGGATATAAGTCTCTGAAATGTCTCTGGCATTTCGAAATGCATCCAGCCCCACCACAGATGAAGCTGATTCGGCAATTGACTGGTTTCTTGGATTGCACTCAATTTAATTTGAAATCAAGCAAAACCCTTACAGGCGGATCGGATATTTTGGCCATTCCGTTTGTTGTTGACAGGATGTCTCCTGCGCTGAAAACCTAAAGCTTCTCCCGTGCTGCTTGCAAAGAAGAACGAGCTCTTCACAACATTCCGTCAACATATCCGACGCGTACACTTGTCGTGAAGGATATGTGCGAGAAATTTTGGTGAATGGTGTTGGCGTATCATCGACAGAGCAGTCAATGTTCATCTCAATTTCAAAACTCTACATATTGTTAGCTTCTGAGCAACCATATCAGTTGAATTCACCTCGCGTTCCGCCACTTTAAATAAGCAGTCCAATGATGCATACCAATCGGAAAATGTCGAAATGCTTTCAAGTTCTGGCAGTCCAATACCCCTTGGCTCGACGGCGGAAATCTCGATATTTCCCCAGCCAAAATACTGCGGTAGCTGATCTCGGATATGGGTATTGTTGCTTTCGCTGGGTTTGAACTCCCACTTGAAGTTCATCTCTTGATGCAGTTCACTAGGTTTTACAATAGACACCTGCGCGGCATGTTCATGCAGAGTGGATGAAGAGTATTTGAACAAAAGTTCGGCTTGCAAAAGACAATATCTCAAATCGCGAGGATTGTAATCACACATGCGCTTGAGTTGTTCGTGATCAATCCAAACACCGTGATTGAGTAAGACCAAATGTACGTAGCACAAAACATCATCACTTGATGGAGTTTGAAAATGCATCACTGTTGTCGATCTTTCCAGGCAACTTAAAATGCTTGTTGGTAGATACATGTTGTACGTCGTTAGAAAGTCATCTGATTGCAACAAATTAGAGAAGAATGTCCTTTATCCTCACCGGAACAGCTAAAAATAATAGGCCGCTTGCTGCCTTCAATTATCGTCCACATCGCGCTCCAAAATCCCTTGTCTTGCTCAAACAAAATTTCTGCATCTTCAACAACGATTAAAGAATAATTTCCCACAGGAGTGCCTGGATTCTTCTCCACGATGGTATCCTCATCCGAGCTATCATGCAATATTACTGTCCGTTTCCTTTTGGAGCATTCACTTGCGTCAAGAAGCTTGCTGGGAGCCCTTTCAGTTTTTCTGAATCCGAAGAGGGACGTGAAGCCAGCTTTGGCGGAAAGATGGCCACTGGATCCAATCCCGGAATCTAATGCAACAGCGTGGCTTTGAGTTGCCTCAAAAAGCATTCCTGCGACGTCCTTTCCATTCCGACGTTGGCTACAATTAATTTCGAGTATCTCGAACCCACATTCTGTTGCCACTGCTTTGATCGAACTCGTTCGACCACTCGAGGGTGGCCCTACAAGCCGCAGGTGACAGTTGGAAATCTGGCTGTCGCTACATTGGGATTCGCCCTTTCCTTTCGGCACTCCTTTTAAATTGTCCTTTTGCCTCGCTTTGGCTTGCATATAGCTGGCATTGTCGTCGGATACCAAGTCATCAAAAGAAGAATCAGATATTATAGGATCGACGGCGTCATCATCGTCCACAATAAAGTTGTCCAGTTGCTTCTTTCTCTTCGGTTTCGGTCGATTTTCGATTTTTGTCTCACACTTCACTTTTGCTGACGATTTCCATCCGGTCAACCAAGACTTCAGATTTTCTACTTGCTGCGCAATCTCATTTCCTACAAAATGAGTGCTGATTGAAGGCCGAAATTTTTCGTGCCACATTTGTTCCTCGCCCGATTTGAGAGATGTTGGACCATATTCAGCGAACGATTTCCACAACGACCTATTTGATGGCGACATCAATCTGTCCAAACCGTAGAAGTCTTGCAAATATTGGCGAACGGTGTCGCGGTCTAATCGGACATCGAGAATGTCGCCAAGTTTGAGGCTATCAAAAGACAACGTTTCAGCTTTCGATAAATGCTGGAATTCCAAAGAAACGTTCAATGATTGGTTGTCGGCTAACTTTGAACCAGGAAAAAACCAGTCGACCAACTTTGTTGAGGGTGCAGCAGAGAATGGGACTGACCCCGAAGAAGGCCTTTGCAAAAGCAAACCAGTTGATTGGATTGGACTTGTGACACTATCGGTTTTCAACTTCGTCGACTCTTTCAATCTGAACGGCGTTTCGATCGAGTCACTGCCTAAAACCTCACCAATGCATGCCACCCAGCCAACATGTACGTTTTCTGATGACGGAAATGGTGGATGTTGGGTTCCCGACCACACACTCGGGGGCGCAGCAGAGAAAGTAGCCCAACCATCGGTATTTTCCACTTTGGTTTTGACCAACCGTTTTTGAAGAAATGGATTCATACACTTGCCCTTCGAGAATTCACTGCTGACGCGTTGGCTTTCTTCGATCTCTTGAATGAATCTTCTTTCCTCTTGCAACATTTTTTGCATTTTCCGTTCCTCACCGCTGAGGAAAAAAGGATTCGCGGAGAGTAAATCTTTCTTGCCTTCTTTCGCAGGTTCCACCGTATTTTGCTTTGTTTTAACTTTCGTTTTCGTCGCGCCAAGTTCAAAATCAGAGTCCCGCAAAGTTAAATCTGCACTTCCAATTTATTTCCGAAGAAATTGAAAACAATACCATTTTTAGCCTCTGGATCGTTGCCAACCTCGAAAAGTGGATAATACACACGCGGCGTGTTTGCGGGCCGTTTCGATTGCCGCCTTGTTGGTATGGTTTCAAGGCAGGGCAGTTGCACGACAGCGGTAGAAAAATTGTTTGAAGTAAGATCGATAGTTTCCGACAGAGAGGACTCCCGAAAGCCAGGGTCGAAGTGAATCAAACTAAGGCGTGCATCATTCTGGATGTCTTTTGAAATTCCGACTGAAAGCAGTTTTGCGTCGATGGATTATCACACCTAGATTTGAACTTGCATCATTCACCTGGCTGCACGAAAGTGTTCCCGGAGCTTAATGGAGCGACAATTTGCAGAGATACTTCTTCTGAAACTTCTTTCTTCGCCTTTGCCGTTTGTTTTGTTTTAGTAGTTGCTGTTGGCTCTTCAAATTCGCAAGTCTCTTTCGTTAAAACAACTTCGGCCATCGATTGTGTCGCTAAAGAGGATTTAGATCTGAAAATCCTATCGCATGAACTAACAGTCATTCCTGCGTGAAGCTTTCCTTTTCTTGTCCTTTTTTGATTTGGAACTTTCCTCCAGTTTGCGGTCACTCTTGTCGAACTGTGCCTTTACAGAAGTGGATGATTTTTGCTCGACATTCAGTTTGCGATCAAAAAACGGATGGAGAGGCTTTTGAGTCGACGCCGGTTGTGATTCGGACATAGTCTTCAGCAATTTGCGAGCCCCAAAGGGTGTCGCGCCTACACTTGGGTATTCAGTCCCGCAGAAGCAGTTGCTTGGTCAGGAGAGTTTGGTAGCTTTGCACGCGGCTGCTGGCAGGGGCGGGGCGCCCAACAGGTTCCTAGGATTCTGGACAAAGCAAAATGAGGCAGGTCTGGAATAGAGAAGCATCCACTGCCACCCAGCACTTGATCGCGAAGGCAGGCGCGTCAACTTGTTTCCACAAAGAAGCAGTAGGTGCTCTGCGGGTTGGATGATGGAATGATGGCAGGATGGGCCGCGATCCTGTTTTGAAGGACGCAGACATGCATTGTTCGTAAACACGCCTCCACTCCGCCGTCTCAGACTACCGACGCATCCACTGCTCCTTCTGCTGCTGAAAATTGCGGCTGATAAAGCCAGTCGGAGTGCGTGCGTGCGTACACCAAAATCAAAACCAACCCATAACTAAGAATAATAGAAAAAAGAACTCAAAGGAACCTGAGTTGGGCTTGTCAATTCGTCAATTCGAGCTTGGAGCTCTTCAACGCGTCTTTTCAATTCTTCGTTTTCGTGCTTCAGTGCTTCTACGTCGACATCCCCGGGGCCACCCAGAAACTGCTTGATAAATCTAATAGTTGTTTTTGACCAGTTGTCCTCAGTCCACGTCCCTCCGGTGGATGCAAAATGCAAACTCTCTCACTCAATTGGACTTTCTGGTTTTTCAGGCTCTTCGTACAATCCGACAAGAACTTCAAAAAAGAACAAATTAAATTCAGACACTCGAACTTGTGTGGCTATAAACTCAGAATGCATCGGACCTTTCGTTAGAGCGTCAATGATTCCGTTTTTTTCAAGATACTTGCGAAAGTCTTCTTTTTTCTGATCGACGGCCTGCAGTTATTCAGATGAAAAATTAGACCCTAGTTCAGCGGACTGCTCGAAATGAACATCATCTCGGAAGGCCTTAGTACCTGGTAACTCATTTTTGTTTTTCAAAATCTGACAAACTGAAATCGCACTGTTTTGGAAAGAACCAAGGAAAAGAGAAGGAAAAAAAGGAAGAAAACAACAAATAAATCCAAAACTACCCATTCCTCAAAAACTAAATCGTGTACAAAACTTGATCATGATCAGTGCTTCCTGTTCAAATGGTCAAAACCAGTTAAAAGAATAAAACTTACCATGAATCACAAGCACCGATAACAATTCTTTCGTAAATTCTTCAAGCAACACAACATTTTTGTAAAACTCGTCTTGAAAGTCCAAACCTCCAAACCGACGAGAAACATTATCATGCAATTGTTGTTGCTGGCGCCGCTGGCCGAACATTTCTTCTCGGAATAGGTTGAGCTCAATGTCAAAATCTGGAGTGGAAGCACGGCGCTGTTCTACTTCGCGCCGTAATCGAATGAGAATTGTGAAAAGCGAGTGCGTTGGAGTTAACGGAGAGATGACACCCCGCTGTCCTAGCATAATGTCGGCAGCAAACAAGTATAGATACAGCAGGGGGATGGGGGCGGTGACCAGCTGCGTAATGACTCCTGTTAGAGCCTAATTCAAGTTTAAGTACAACGACACAATAATTTAATTAAGAAGTTACCAGATTTATCGCATATGAGTGGCTGAAAAACTCCGAGAGTTTGTCCATAATTTTTCTCAAAGTTGAGTCTTTGCTTAACTCCGTCATGAGATTCCTCTCTAAGCTGCCCCTCTTCAGAACTCCTCCATCCTCAGCCTCAGACATCAAAAAACTCAAATGCGGGTTTCTTGCCTTCTTCCTCTTTTTGGACCTTTCGGCATCATTGCCTTTAGATCCTCCAGCAGCTCCAAGCAGCAAGATTTCATCCATATCCACATGAGCACGAGCACGTGGTGATTCTTGTGCAGTTTGGCTGTGAAAAGTCACAATGCCTTCTGCTTCTGATATGTAGGATGAAAGGCTGGTTTCGGCGGGCACAAGTCCATTTGGACCTTGCACCATTGATCGTGTCGGTAATGTGTCACCGTTCAGGAAAGACTCCATCTTGCTCAGAAGGTCAAACGGTTGAGTAGGTGCGGCTCGAACGAACTTGTTAGAAATTGGTGTATCTGCTGGAACGAGTGCAAAATATCGTGATAGAATCCACAAGTGTGTGTGTGCGCTTATTTTAATGGGAATAGATCCAGCAGATGTAAATGCTCTCGTGCCAGGAGCGAATTGAGTTAAAGGAGATTGATCACCAGTGTGACTACCCTCCGTGGCTTCTTCATCGATAACATCCGATTTTTCTTTCGAAGTCGGCTGTGGTAACCGTTCAATCAGTAAATGAATCGCTTTCGCAGCATGGTTGGAAAGAATGACTCGAACGAGATTCAAGGTTGCGATAACAACTTCTTCTGAAAGCGAATTGAGCTTGGAGATGAGTATGTCTCGAATGTGCAGCCTCAACTCTTGCGGTTGTGGCTGAAGTATTAAAGGACGGCCCATTGACAGAATGGATGCAGGTCGAACACTTCGTCGGTGCATAGACTTCCGCATCGCTCGTTTTTTGGCCTCATCTTCTTCATCATCATCGGTTGCATCGCTACTCAGCAAAAATTGCAAGAGAATCGACACCATACAATCTTCTTTGAGAGTTTCAAGCATTTTTTGCAAATAGAAGAGATTGGAAACAGTCGTCCCATCAAAATCGCTTGCGCTAGTCAGACTGCTTTGGACAATATTGTCCAAAAAGGTTCCTTGAAAGTCTTCTAAGATCGATGTTGTTATATCGGAATTTGGACAACGCAGCACAACGGCTTGAACGAAATTGAGGACCCGAACAAGCGCTTCGACATCCTGTCTGAACATCTCTGCGGGACGTCGAACCATCCGCAAGTTCGCATCGGCGGTCTTTGGTGAATTAATTGAATGCCCTTTGAATATTTCTCCCCACGAGACGCCTGGAGGAATATGGTCCGGAAGTTGCGAAAATACACCACCAAGGCCAGCAATGGCAACTGCCGAAAATTCAGACAAATTGATGTACGTTGCGAGGTCTCCTGCTGCAAGTTCGATGAGAAAAAGGGCGGATTCCCTGGCGAAGTCTCCTTGAATGCCTTCGTCGTGAATGTATCTTAAGATATGATCAAAAATGATGAAATCGTGGCCCGTAACGGCAGCAGGAGATGGTTCGTATGAAATGCGCTTGTTACGCGACTTCGAAAAAAAGATGTGAGTCAGCTGAGGGAAGTCGTAGATTTTCCCACAAATGTCAAGTTCGAGTTGCAATAGTTCTCTGTCGTACTTCTTATCTTCAAGACATGCACTGATGAGAGTAAGAAGGGGTCGATGAATAGCATTATGGATCAGGATTTTTGGATCGAGTACGAGAAGCAGATTGGTAAGGAACGTGATGACCTGCCCGCGGAAGCCGCTCGGGACATCCGACTCCGAAAAGGACACAAGTTTCGCCATCATGTCTTCTCCGAGGAACTTTTCTGTGCAGCCTCCGGAGTCAACACCACCTGTTTTACGGGGTCAGTGTCAAGATGATCGAAACAGAATTTCGAACCGTCGACCACAGCATGCTCTTTGACCAAAATATCTACCATGATGTTCAGGTTGCGAGGAATGTCTGTATCTTCAACATTGCGGGACCAGTTGGCCTCGGTTTCGCAATCCACAACAATATTGTCCCAGGCCCGCTGAAACTTGTATCCCAGGAGACCCGGCTGGAGGTATGTTGACGAAGGACGATTCCTGCCACCGCCAACAGTAGTAGATATACCGAGTCCAAAGCCAGAGCCGAAGGAGGCGACGACACCGCTGCCTCCAACGCCGCCGCCGTTCTGCAGCGTCTTCTGCAGCTGCTGGAATATGTTCATTGTTTCTTGTTTCTTTTGGACGATTTTTGACAGCGTTGTCGATGTCTCCGAGAGTTCTCAGCATCCAGTCGCACGTCGTCCATGGGTTAGTTCCGGAGCGTTTGGTTCGATATGTCAGTGGAGGGCCTAATGTTGTCTGTCCTGAAGTCATGTAGGCAACAAGGCAGCTACGTTTCCGCTGCAGTTGCTCGGCTTGAACGTCGACCCGCTCAACACTGTGCAATTCAGCAATCACACAGGTTGGCAACTGTGAATTCTATTCTAGGTAACATATTGTATTTGCAGGCTATCCTGCGTTTACTGGCCAACGCACGGAGGGACCCATTGTCCATGACCTCATCAACGGGTTGGAAGCAAATGGCATTTTGGACCAATACACTCACCTCTTGACGGGTTACCTGGGCCGAGAATCGGTTTTACAAGCTGTAATCGAAATTGCTCGGAAGTTGAAATCACGGGATTCTGGCAGGAGGTTGGTGTTCTTGATGGATCCTGTTCTCGGCGACAACAACACCTTGTATGTGCCCAAAGAGCTTGTCCCGATCTATCGAGACCATCTTTGCCAGCTTGCAGATATTATTACCCCGAATAGCTTTGAGGCGGAGCTGCTCACTGGGCTCAACATCAAATCAAAAGAAGATATCTGGGGTGCCCTGAGAGTTCTGCACAGTCTGGGGCCGCCGTCTGTTGTCATAACCTCGATTGATCTTGATCCCAATAGTCCTACCCTTACGCTTTTCGCATCACATTCCCCGTCGAATCTCAAATTCTCCATTGAGTTTCCGAAATTGTCAGGGAATTTCACCGGGACGGGGGATTTATTCGCTGCTCTACTTCTTACCCGGATTGAAAATTCCGGCGATGGAGTTAGTGGGAAGAGTCTATTGAAGTCATGTGAATTAGCCGTTGCAACAATGCATCATGTATTGAAAGAAACCGCGGAATTGGCCAACGCCGCAAATTCAAATGATAAATCCAGTATGAGTAGAAAAGAGTTGCGTATTATTGAAAGCAAAAAATGGATCGAAAATCCTGAAGTTCGTTTTAATGCAATTATTGAGGAGGATGGTTTTTAGTTTCCATTTTGTTCTTTATTAAAAAACTTTCACGGCGCCGCACCAATTTCTTGTTGTCTGCTTCTCCGCAACAATTTCCTTCTGCGCTGCTCTTGGCAAACTTTCGCGTATGACATACACATTTTATGTAACGGTACAAGTCGGTACATAACGAACAATGCCACAGAAGAAGGTACCGCCATTCCACTGAGTTCACCCAGAGTCACATCCTGGCCAGTCTCCTCTGACTTTGAATGAACGCTATCTGACCACCATTTGTTCTGAATTTGAGTGTCACTGGAGTTCACAATACTATTTGAATCCATCATCGTAGAATTTTTGGCTGGCACATAGTTGTACTTTGCCGCGTAAGCTTCCAAATAGCTGATTAGAGCAATAATCCACAGGAACAGAAGCAGTGAAAACATCAAAAGGGCAAATCCTTCAATTATCATTAATCCCACGCAGAATGCTTTCTGCCTTGGGCCAAAATTGTCTGTGTTGACGTTCACTTCTGGATTTAGTAAATGTACAGTTATTTCGTAATTTCCGTTATAGATGGATGCATGAAGCGGGTGCCCATTCCAAATATTTACGTCGCCTCCTCGGGCAATGCACACCTTCACTTTGAAATTTCCGATATTTTAGGAGACATATTCAAAATTTACACTCACGAAAATCAACTGATCCAATTTCTGCTGCTGATCGAATTAATGTCGCAGAAAGGAAATTGAAGTCATCCTGCGACAGATTTTCAATCGCCAAGCAAATAGACGGAGTCAATTTGTTTCGCATTCCACACAAAAGCCTCCACATTCCAGCTCGTGATACCAGATTCTGGACCATCTCCGTGGAGGGACGAACTCCGCCATGCGCGACCAAGAGTTTGCACATTTCGATTCTCTCCAGTTCCAAAGCTTCCTTCAGAGCAGCGAAAACGACATTTTTGCGAATGGCTATTGGTCGGCGATCACTACTAGTCAGCAATAGTTTTGCGAGCTTGGTGTGATTTGCTTGGACAGCTTGAAGCAACAAGGACACCTGATACGGACGCTTTATCAACAACCGTAAGGTATCCATAGTCACTGGTGCCTCTGCTAACGCTTGTGGGTTGTTCGAAACCAGTTGCCCGTTTGCGAGTCCTTCCTCCGCCAATGCTTGATTTTGAAAGTTTGCCGCTGCAACTGGAGGCTGAAATGGATAAAATTTAAAAACAAAACGCATACAGTAATTCACATTACTCTATAAATGTTATGTTGCCTCTCTCCCGGGATACCACCACCAACTTTCCTCTTTTTCCAGCGCGACCCAAAAGAATTCCCGAAAAACACAACTGCATTGGGATCTGCGCCTTTTTGAAGAAGAATGGTCGCTAGATTGAGATGTCCCCATCTTGCTGCAGTTCGAAGAGCCATGTCGCAACCAGCCGTTATACTTGCGCCAAGGTCTAAAAGTTGAAGAACTATAAGAATTTGAGACTGTTCTATTTGGCAGGATGACGTGAAATGTGCGCTTGTTCTTCGATCTTGGAGTACAGTTTCGGATGAATCGTCTGTGGCAGTGTCTTCCCGTTGAATGATTGCATATTCACCGACAATGGCTGCAACGGTTTGACTTGCGGAAAATTTCCATCGTCGCCGCACTTTCATCAACCATGATTCTTTGTTTTCGATTTCTTCTGCCATTGCCGCAGTTGCTTGACAGCGGCATTCTTTTCCGCGAAACTTACTTCGAAAACGGTTCTGAGACGCTGACACGACTTTCCATCCTCCTAAAAGACGTTCATTTCTCTTCGGAATTTGATTTCTTCTTTCGATTTTTATGGTACTTGCCGTTTCGTTTTGTTTTATGACAGACGGCAGCTTGCGCAAAAACCGCCACCTCCAGCACAGCGCTAACGCCTTTTCGGGAGTGTACCGTTGAAGCAGCCAATGCGCGCGAATCAGGTTTGAGCTTGATATTTGGTGGAACTCGCGATTCGCATAGGCCAAGTGTTCATTCGATGCAAATATAAAAATTTTCTCCTTGATTTCTGGCGGGAGCTCAATTAAAGAGACAGATTGGTTCAAGCAGTTGTCTTTTGTTATGCTGATCACGGTTTGTGAAGAGACGTCGTGCAATGTTTCATCGGCGCCCGGTAAAGTCCAGTCCTTCATATATTTTGGCGATCGGTGATTGAGTACAGAAGCTACGGTTCCGTGATTACCACTGTCAAGTCGTCGTATATCTGGCAAGCTTATATCCGGTTGATATTCGCTCTGATGCGGATGTTGCTGGAGCGCGTTGGTGTTTGCCAAAGAATTGACAAATTCGGATAACAAAAAAGGCCGCAAATGCTCGTCAATCGAACGCGTGCACGTGCTTCACTAGAACACTCAATTATGATCATTTGGCTTTTGAGCTCCTGTGCTGCGGCGCAGAATGCGTCTGGTGAAACCGCCGGCTTATCGTCTTTGTCAACAAACGGAATTTCCGATGCGGACCCAATAAGTGCCAACATTCGATCTATTCAAGAAAATTAATAACTCAATCCAGCAACTCGACAAGTTTCTCCAGCCAGTGGAATCGCCGGAGCTATTTTGATAGCCGCTGGAATCACTTACGGGTTTTTAGGAAAACGATCATTCTTTCCGTCAATGTTTTGCTCTGGATTCTTCTCATTCGGTTCGGAATCCTCATGTCGCCTGGTGTTTCCTTACTCACCAACAGTTATCCGCAGCCATAGTCTCATTTGCGCTTCTTGACGTTTGTCAATCGAAGTGGCACAGTTTTGGAAACTATGCAGACTGGATATACCTTTTTGTCGTTTCCCCGATTTCATTTGGAGGTTCGAAATGCGAATTCTGATTCAGATTCAAGTGATGAAATTTCTCGCTCAGGCGGATTTTTGTTTCAGCGCTTCACGCAGGCTGGCGTTGTAGCCATCGGAAGTATCAACGGATTCGTGTGGGCATGCATGATATTGTTCACCGGGCTTGGCGCAGCACTTGATTCCGCCACACATATCGCTTTTGTACTTGCGCTGATAGCAGTTGGCACTGCGTCGGTTTTCTGGCTTGAGAATATGGCGTTAATTCTCGGAACATCGTTTGGAGGAGGCTTTTTCACGACCGTCGGGATGGATATGTTTGCATGCACTGGCTTCGACGAGATTGTCAACCGCTGTCTTGACAGCACACCTCCTCGCGCATTTGAAATTCCGGGTCCTGCATGGGCTATGCTCGCGACTGTTTTTGGTCTTAGCGTGGCATGTTTCTGTAATCACCCCTGATCCCTTCCTTCTTCCTTACTCATACCCTTCCCGATGTGGCGGCCCTCAACTCTTTGTTGGATTAAGAAACGAAACACCAGACATCCAGACAAGGCCAAGTTCGCCACCTCCGCCGGATATTGTTAATAACCCTGCATACTGGCTGTTTGGTGCATTACCGCCTTCGTTGCCCCCGCCGGTCTGGTTCAGCATCCCGAGTGGCCGGCCACCCGCAGCCCCTGCACCACCCCCACCGCCGCCGGCATATTCGCTCTCGAAGATGTTGAATCCGCTGGGGTGGAAATGGTGAAGGGAACGACGCGATAATCAAAATTGAATCAAAACAAAGAAATTGCGAAGATGCTGGCGCATTTCGCCCTGTTCATGCTCTCCGTTGCCGCGGCGCCGAGTATTCGAGACGACATCACGAGCTTGAGCACTTCGGAAATTGATGCTTTCTTTACGAATACAACCTTGATGGGTGAGTCAAATGTTGCTAGATTCGCGTTCGCAAACATAATTCGTAAGGGTCCACCCACAAACTTTCGCCTGCTACAGGCATCGGGGGAACAATTCTATGCGTTGCCGGTTTTTCATATTGTTGCATGGGAAAGCGAGCGTTTCTGCCCTCACTCTTTTTGTGTGGTTTCTTTTCTGTGGGTGAGTCCACCAAAACACGAATTTATTTCAAAGATCCGCATTTATCTCAGCTGTAGTGTGTTTTGTACTACTCGATATAACTCAGTCAAGGTGGCGGAACTTTGGACCATATGCTGATGTTATCTATCTTTCTATAATAACACCCGTTGCTGTCATTGGTGGGTTTGGATTCCAGAAAATTTCTCAGTTTTCAGTACTGTGCATGGGTGCACTGCATGGATTCTGCTGGGCAAACATAGTGCTGTTCACTGGAATCGGATCATCTTTTGGCCAGAGCGCACATATAATGTTTGAATTAGCGTTTATTGTGGCCGGGATTGTATCAGTATTTTTCATGGAGCATATGGCGCTTGTAATAGGCACCGGGTTTTCCGGAGGTTTCTTTGTCAGTATTGGTGCAGATCTGTTTGCCTGCACGGGCTACGTGGAGATCGTTCAGAGATGCATCACTGCCGCCACACCCAGCGCAAATGACATCCCCAGCGCATCTTGGGGGATGGTTGCTGCATTTGTCGTTCTCGGTATCGGTGGCTGGTGTAAGCTGATAATTGTTTGTTTTATATCAAACTAAATTGTACTGTTTGCTTCGTTTTATATCTTGAAAGATCTTCAGACACGCTCTGGACCAGCGAGGATTAATACGGACTGGAATCCTGCATTCACGTATTGTCTTATATTTCCTCCGTCTGTTTTGTTGCTAATTGAAATCGTGAAAAATTATAGCATCTTCGGAGCGCCTCTGCCCAGTGCTCTTCCTCCAGTATGGTTCAAGATGCCGCAAGCAAAAGCCAGCGAAGCCCCGGTGCCTGTGCAGCCTGGATTCTCGCTCTTCAGGCTCTTGTCGTCTTTCAAGTGGTAGATAATAAAAAATTTGCAACAGAAATGGACACAGCCGAGGCTTCAGGCAGCATTCATCTTGTCGGATCGGAGCTACGGCGGTTCGACTTCACATACCCCCTGCGTTTGATGTCTCCTGGAAAAGCCGCAAGCCACCGGAACGTGTTCATGTTGTCGCATGGGGGCGGTTTCGTCAGCGGTGACCGTGTCAATCTGCGCGTTGCTCTATCGGGGCCAGAATCTTCGCTGACTCTACTGACCCAGGGAAGCACCAAAGTTTACAAGACGAAGAAGGAGGACCATGATCGCGAGCATACCGAGGAGAGGCGTTCATCAACATCAACATGGTCGCAGAGCTCGATCCACGGCGTCGTAACTGAAGGTGGGCTTCTTTGCGTATTGCCGGAGCCCGTGGTGCCTTTCGCAGCAGCCCGGTTCCGCTCTCAGCAAACATACGCGCTAAGCGTTGACGGAGCGGATCGCAAAGCATCGTCGTCGCTGGTGGTGCTTGATTGGCTGGTTGCCGGGCGCGTTGCCCGTGGCGAAGCCTGGGCGTTCGATGCGTACGAGTCGCGGTTGAGCATCATTGACGCCGGTTCTGGCCAAGAGCTTTTGCGCGACGCGTGGCGGTTTCTTGCAGAGGACGTGGCGGGCGTCGGTGGGACCCCGCCGCTTGCGTTTGAATGCATCGGCGTGTTAATGCTGCTGGGCGAAAGAGTGGCCGAGTGGGCGCGTGCCGCGGAGAGCGCGTACGAATCCGTGGCGCTGGGGACGGGCGCGCATTTGGGCACTGTCGCCGGTCGGGGGTCCACATCCGATGGCAGCTTTTCGGCAAACGAACTCGTTTGGTCGGTGACTAGGATATCACGCGCATTATCCCGCAGCGGCGATGGCGAGTCTGTTGGAACCCGCCACTCTCTCGACGGCGTGGTGGTACGGTTCTGTGCGGCGAATTCGATTGTCGCAAGGCAGTTCATTTGCAGCCGCTTGCGCGGCCTCCCCGCCGCCGAGCTGTTTGTGCACAGCCAGTGACAACGCGTATGCCCAACAACAAGATCCTTCATCAAAGACAAACACAGAAGCAGAACAAAAATACAAACAAAAGAACGGAAGATCAAAACATCCCACATGCCGACACAAGTTTTTACAAGCCACCCAACCTGCTCGATTTCATTGTTGCATTTATTGCTGCTGCTGCTGCTGCTGCTGCTGCTGCTGCTGCTGCTGCTGCTGTTTCGCGAGAAGAGCAATATCGCCCATTCGATTGCGCAGCGATTCAGGAAGCGAGTCCAAGCGAACATGCCCCCCTCCCCCATACTCCTTCCAGATTTCCTCAAATGAATAAATAAGGGTTTTAAGGCCCAAGAGATATCCTTGATCAGCGCCTTTTGTGGTTGGCGGAAATGTTACTCGAATAGACCGCATTGACGAAGGTTTTGGCCTGCGAATCCTACGCTTCGTCAGGCGAGGAGTGGCATTCTCCTCTGTGCCAGTTGGATTCATCGACCGATTTTCCCCGCCATTCGCAACGTCGTCCTCGCGGTTGTCTCCACCCACTTCATCGATGTCAACTTCTTCATCGTCGGAAGACATTGGATCGTCGATGCTTTTGAGTCGATCCACGTTTCCTACACACTGAGCAAAATCAATCATGCGCAGATCAACTTCGCGGTTTTTGACGCACTGGCGATGCGATCCGATATTCGAAACCTCTTCTCCACCTTCCCTTTCGAAATCACTGAATCCTGATGAATTTTCTTCCGAGGAACTATGGCCCGAGCATCGCGAAGTTATGCTTCGGCGTTCATCGCCTTCAAAGCTGCTATCGCCCCATGAACCGGAGGAGTATGAGGACGTTGTTTCAAACGAGTCGTCTTCATTCTGCGACTGAGCGGAGAAGGACGTAGAAAGCTTCGTACCTCCATGATAGCCCAGTGCCTTAACAGCATGGTGTTGAGAAGGTTGAGATGGACCCTGCCTCGACTGCAATATTTGGTCACGATGCACGCGTTGTGCCGCGGCGTCCTTTGTCCCTTCTTGCCCAAACGACGAGAATTTTCTCGACGACAAGACTTCCTGGAGCTCACTGAACGAGCTCGCTTTCCTCGAATGCCGCAGCGACCGACTGCTTTGACGAGAAGGCCTTCCATGATCTGCCTCGGAATGACCAGGCAAATCAGCCCAGAGACCATCATACAGAACCAGTAAACTCGATGCATAAAAGCGATACGTGGGCAGTCTGCTAACAAGCTCGTGCAGTGCCCATAACTTTTCCAACAGACGCGGAATAAACCCAACCAGAATAGACTCTCCATTATCCAAAAATGATATTAGGGATTGTCGAAAATTCGCAGCATTTATCTGACGCCCAACATACTTGTCTAAATATACAAAACTTTGCGTTCGCTTGTTGTAAACCTGAATCGAAACAGGAAAAGCAGTCAGCCTCTGACGACCGAAATGTCAAAGAGACACGAACCTGCATCCCGCATATTCGGACCCCAAGCTTCTTGCTTGTACTTCGTTCGCATTTTCTCTCTTGACTTATTCGCTTCGCTGGGGTTGCATTCACCCCGTGCTGACGACTTCCCATTTTCAGATCCAAAATACAAGGAAACTTCAACCCTTCGGTTAAATCCTCCAGAAGTAAAAACTGGTGCATTGGCGGAGCCCCTACCGGTTTGAGAGGAGTCTGTGTGGAGGCGCCAGCCAAATCTGCGAGAACAGGCTGTTCATTAGAATCTTGTGATTGCTGCTGTCGCCGCTGCTGTTGCATCTTAGCCAGTTGGTTGTTATATACATGTACGCCCCATGGATTTGACGGAGTACCGACGTCCAGTAAGTTCGGAGGACCATCAGCGCCCACTATTGATGGTGTTGGCGTCTTTTCGCGATCCCCGGGAACCAACAATGTCGAATCTGAAAAAGGATTTTTGACAGATTCTTCGGAAGCAAAGTCCTTTTGTATATCTGCGGCATCGAAGTTACCCGCGGTTTTGACTAACGCAGCAGCGGCAGAAACGTCGTGCAGCTCAGGATATTTGATGACAGGCGATGAGGACATTCGAGCAGTCCGGCGATTCAACGGAAGCATCACTTGCTCAGGCTTACCGTACTGCAGGGATTGGGACAGATTCGCCATGTTCGACCCAAAGCTTCCCGAAATCTTTCCTGAAGATAAAGATGCCGGACCAATTGCTTGAGATGCACCAGCCTTTCCTTTTATAGGGATGCCAGTCGGTTCATCGTCCATTTCAAACACGCCATCTGGAGGATCCTCTAGATTGCTCTCATTCGCCACGAGCCTTTTTCCTACTCGCTGGTGAAGCCCGTCACCCAATACTTGGGCAGAGCCTAAATTCGCGTCTGAAATTGATTTGGCCCTTAGTGGTTGTGGCGAACCAGCTACCATCGCTTGCTTCACCAACGAAGACGGCTCAGATGATTCGCGTGTATGTATCATGCTTTCGCGTTCAAACGTATTCATATCTTTCACAGACAAAGCGCGGGGCACAATCATACGGCCAGACGATTCGAGTTGTTTGATTCGCAAACGAATGCTTTTTGGTGACATAGCGTCTTTAAAAATCTGCTGCTGCAGCCAGCGATTGTAGGATTTACCATTTACCGGAGAAGACTCTAACGACGATGACGTGGTTTCCCGAGTTTTTGCACACGGTGCTCCACAAATGCTGCAGTTTGAAGAGAGTGGGGAACTCACGGGTGCCGAGCTTCCCAAGTGTCGCTGCAGATGACTCGTTGGGACACCGAGTTTTCTTCTGTCCATCAGACTTTCACTATCATTGCCTTGGCATTTTCGACATATTGGGAAGGAGTCATTGACTCTGATATCTTCCTCATCCACCAAACGTCCCTCGCGGCGCTTTTGATCATAAAATCTACAGGTGGGATGATGCTTTTTAATATGGTGGCGGCGACGGCGGCTCGAAAATAGCACATCTGACTCTTCTTCTGCAGATATAATGTGGCGATTCTGCTCAAGCATTACAATAGGAGTACCGTCAACCAACCAATCCTTCACTGGAGAAAATGCATTCACTGATTTTGGAAATGACGACGTCTGATTTGTATCATATTCTGGCGTAGTTCCTGCATTCGTGTCAGTTTTGGTGCTGTAAGTGACGTTCACAATCCCCAGGTAGGTGGCCATAAATTTCTTCAGATCTGGATCCACACGCTCATAGAAGTCGCGCTCACGCGGGTCTAATTGCTTGCACAGAGCTTTGTCCGAAAAACGCAAGAAATGAGCATGACCCCCAACCTAAAGAAGAAAATAAAATACATAGACACATAAAGAAAAGGCATCAACTACTTTTTAAGAAAAAGGCCATATGACTGGAACACACCTGGTTGTTAAAAGGAGCCAAAGGTAAAGATGGAGGTGTAAGGGAATTGATATTGTCACAATCTTTTTGACACGTGTAACAACAACATGGACAGCCATGTCCGCCACAACACAAACAATTACTTGTGTAATCCTCATAATCACTTGAAACTGATGACGTTCCAAGAGAAGCGGCTCGTCCGTGCGGTCGGTCAGTTCCGGACACTTCGTGCAACAATGACGACGACAGGGCTTTAGCCGAAAGCGATGCATCGCTTGCATGCCGATGGCGTGAATTATGACCACGATGGCGATGACGATGAGGAGACAGGTGTGATTGATCATGGAACTTGCGGGCCTGAGAATTCGCTGGAGTATAGGCTTGGCTTGGTGGACAGGTTGATGCATAGTTTGAATCTGCGACGATTTTTTCTGAATTGGCCCAGAGCACGTTTCCTTCGAGAGGAGAAATGTGAGAAAATTGTAACCCTTGAGACTCTTTCGATTCAACCTCGACCATACTTTTCTGAATCGAGCTTGCGATCAGAGGATCTAACATAGACGGTGCGGTAGTCAATGAAGAAGATGGCTCCAGAGTCTGGTTGTTTGAGAGTGGCAAATCCGATACAAGGACGGTATTGTTGGAAAAAGATTCAGTAATCGTTTGTGCCAAAGAATAATGACGCCGCTGGCCGGAAATCAATCTGTTCGGCAACCGTCGAGACTGGAGTTGGCCCTCTGATTCCGATGAGGACCACGAGTCTCGATCAAAAGTTCCAGCACCAGCCACAGATGAATTTTGGACCGCAGATAACCTGCGCGCCGTAGCGAGGTCAATGTGGAAGTAAGTGGAGGACCGTTCGCTCATAATAGACGAAGTGTTGGGAACTGGATGAACATAAACAAGTAAAAGTGAGCCAAAACAAGAAGACATGTACGCATACAGACCGGACGGTCGCGCGGATGGAGTAATAGCGGTAGAATGTAACGGCGGAGACGCAGTGATGGTCTGTTGTGGTTTGACGGGAATATCGGGTCGGGGAACTTGGGTTGGACCGGGCTGAGTCGGAGGCGCGGACTTTGGACGCAGCACGACGGGATTGGCGGCGGGTACGAGCGCGGCGGGTGCGGCGGGAGGCGGCATAGCAGCCGGGACGGCAGGCGGGGCGGGGCGTGCGGTGGCTGCGGGCGCCCGCAACTGCGGCGGCGGCGTGTCGGTGCTGTCCATCAGAATCCACAATCACACGCTCGCACGAGAAATTCGATTGGACAAACCAAGCCAACAACGAACAACGTGTTTATGCCCGTGTTATGTTGCTGCTGCGCGGGGCGCAAAGAACCGAGACACCACCGCCACCCCACGCCCACGCTCCTGACGCTGGTGCTGGCACTGTGTCTGGCGCTCGCTTTCCTCATTATCAACCCCACTATCTCCGTCCGCACACTGGTCCTCATCATCCTTCTCTGCCACCGCGTATTCCCACCCTTCTTCGTTCTTTTCTTCGCCATCGTCTATCCCAAACATTTCCCCCACCATATTCGCGGACTGCACCTCAGCTGCGCTGTCATCCTCGCACGTGTTCCTTGTGGACGCCCAAATATCTTCATCAGGATTCCATCCTGAAGTTTCAAACCTGCCGTCCTGCGTTTGTGAGTTATGGTATCCACTAGAATCCTGTTCCAAAGTATTTGTCCCATCTGCAGTGCAGTTGCCGTGTGCGAAATTCCATCTGTGGGAGTTCCATTGATCAAAATCAGTTTCATTGCTGCAATCGTCCAAGATTCGATCATTGTTGTAAGATAATTTGGCATCTGCCTTCAGTTGTTGACAAAATTTTCCTTCATCGACACACACACTTGTTTGTCGAGTACTATTGATCCGGGGCGAACCTTTTTGATAAATTTTGACAGTTGCAAAATGAACATACATTCAACGTACATATTTCAACATCAACCGATCTGCGGCCGTTCCTGAATATTCCCAAGCTTGCTTTTTCTGGCCTTATCTATTTCATCTCCGGTGAATGCAAAAGAAAACTGTCGCTAACGTCCTCACCACGGTCAACCTCGACGCGCCAATGAGGGCAGATTTGAAACGCTGTTTCGAGTATTGCCTGCCATTTAATATACTCTCAAAGGAAAATCCAAGAAATCACGTACTGCCATAGCCCGTGTGGATGGTGGAATTCCACCCGCGTTAGCATGCGCGGCAAATCGAGAAGAACGAGTACCAGATGGGTGCGCAATCGCAAATTTTTTTGGCGTACCGAGACCCCTGGGTGGTAGTGGTGGTGGAGAATCGGGCGCCTCACCCGATTTCTTGTCCGCACGCAAGGCATTTGCAGAGCACAAATCAATCGCGTCCCGCAACCTGTCTTTGGGAAAGTACTCAGTGATTCTTCTTGGCGGCGCGGCGACCGTGTTTTGCTTGGAATTGTGTGCGGGTGCCGCGCTTGGTTTTAGGGCGCTTGTTCTGTCGCTGGTCGTGCGACGCTGTGACCGCGTGCGGCTTTCGCCCAGCGGGCCGTGGCGCGTGGTTTGCGGCTGCGTAGCGTCTTGAGATGAATCAGCATTTTCCTTGTCGGCAAATCGTGGGGGAGATTGGCGGCTTTTCTTGCTTTTTTGGAGTGCGATAAGCGGTGCAATTCGTGAGTCTGCTGACGCGTAACTGCTATTGCTGCGGTCGACCTTACGGTTGCTCTTGTGGTTTTTGGTGTTGGTAGTGGTGTTGTCGCTGTTGATGGTCTTTCGGCGGTCGGTGCGGCGAAGTTTCGGAGTTGAAGGCCAAGCCGGAGGTTCTTGGGCTCCATGATCGCTCCGCTGGTCGTCACGGCGCTTCATAGCTTTGGCGATGCCTTTGCGCCGACGTGGCGCAGCGGCCGGAGCGGGAAGCTCAGGGAAGTGTTTCCTGTGGTTGTGTGTCCGGGCGTCCCTGAGGAAGCGACGCATCAGCGCGCTGTCCACCATACTGAACAAAAAATGCCGCCACATCTGGTCCGAAAAGTTCTTCATATCAAAACCGATCATTAACTTGTGAATTCACTCAAACACTTCACATCTTTTCAACATAGACTGCTGGCAACAGCCCTTCCGCACCACCCAAACGACCAACCCACCAGTCAGAATCGGTTGCATCAGCTATTTCAATAACATCGCCAACATGAAAATTAAGCTCTCCTTCCTCTCTTGCAGCATAGTCATACAATGCTCGCGCACGGAACAGCTGTGGCAATTCAGCTCCTGTTTCTGGAACGACGCCATCATTGCCATCCGTATCCCCGATGTCCTTGACGTAGTCGACAGGAAACTGGCCAACAACCTCTGCATGGCCAAAGACAAATCCTTCCCACCAAGCATCACTTCCGGTCGACGTGCTCGTCACAATTAGAATGTCATTTGTTTTAAAAGAAAGCTCGCCGTCGCACGTTGCAGTGTAACTGAATTGCGCACGAACACGCCGCTGTTTCTGTGATAGCGACGCCAAATTTGGTGCAACCGACGCTGTCGATGTGTCAGACTTGATCGTCCCAGAAACTTCGTTTAATTTCTCTTTGAGGTAGTTAAACGGTACTAGTCCTGATGCTCCGGAGCTCTCCGATCGGACCTTCAAGAATTTCAGACGCTTGGAAATGCACTGGGGTCGTTCTTACCTTGACCCATCCGTCGCTAATGGGCTCAATTGCAACAAGAGATTCGCCTTCGATGACTGTCAACTCCCCCTCGTCTTTCGCGTCGTAATCATAGACGGCAATGTAATTTTGCGAGAGGGGTATCTCTTGAATCCCACGTGGTGCAATCGTTTGATCTGTGGTCTTAACCGGAGAAACTACGCCATGTCCAAAAGATTAACACCCCGTTGCATAAAGGAAAATAAGAAGACTCACTATTCGCTTTTTTCAAAAGTTCGGCCTGTGCAGATAATCTGGCTTGAACGCACAACATTAAATCAATCGAATTTTCAATGTCGAGGAGTTGCTAATAAAAGTTGGTAAAATGACATAAAAAATGCAAAACTTTACATCGACACTAGCAAGACTTGCATTAAAATGTACAGAAGTTGCCAAAGTTGATGATATATTTTTTGTGTGGACCTGATCTGCCTTTTTCTTCTCAAGATTGCCTTGAATTTCGAGCAATTGGGTATTCAAATGAAACAGCTTTTGACCAAGCATAACTTTGCTGGTTTCATCAACGACGATTCCATACTCCTACAATACAATCCAAAATAATAATACTATCAGCTTAAAATCACGAAAAAAGTCAACCTTATCGCCGGCACATGGTTCGAAAACGAAAGGTTTCTCATTGACAAACAAAACTGCATTTTCGAGCACAAACGACTCCGTGTCAGTCTTTGGATCAATTTTTTCCGCCGTCATCCGCACATGTTTTACCGCAGCATCGATTGCTTGTGACACAGACAACTCCAAGTCAGTATACGAAGAAAACAGATTTTGTGAAGTTGCATGAAAATCATTGTCAAATTTCTAAAATATCAAGATGTTACAATCAAGACGAATAAAACAACAGTTTGCTGACTTGCATCCAACTTGCTATATGATGATCACAGTACAAGCTTTGTTGTTCATTGGCGGATTGAATTGCAAGCAGGTACTCGTTTCTTGCTTCGACCAACCGCCGGTCACAAGTTTTCCACTTCTGCCGAAGCTGTTTCGGGATTCTGTGAGAATATGGACAAAAAAAGTGCCCGTAAAGATTTACAAGTTCAACGCGCTCCTCTGCATCCATTCGGGACACGGCATTTTTGAGAGCATTTAACCCGGAATTCGGTTTCTTCGCAGTTTCTTCGTACTTTCGCTTTGCAGAGTCAGTTTCCTTTGCAATGCGGTCATAAGCGGATTTGGCTTTTTCTAAGTCCTCGACAGTTGTGTGCAATTCGGCCAAGTATTGGCTGCAAAACATTGTATTCTTTCGAATCGTTTGTTGCCGCTCCTTCGTGTAAATTTTCAGCATCTCTGATATTTCGTTCACGATTCGCTCGCTCGCGGAGCTGCGTGCTTTCCCAATGCGTTCGGCTTCGGTCATCAGGGCCATATACGTCGTATAAATCGCTCTGTTCGAATACGCATTAACCGTTGTTTTTTTTTTTTGTTTTTTTTTGTACGTGTTCGACCCCTTTAGATTTCGCATCAAGAGTTGAACATTCTTTACCTGACGGGGCCATCCTCAGTGGAGTACTCGGGCTCGTCAGACGCCTGGTTCAACTGGCTAGCTGATCCAGATGGGGTGCCCGACCGCTCCTTGTCTTTGGACTTGCCGATAGTCTCGCGCCTGAAAAGGCTTCCGGATTTCGCGCTCACGAGGGCCGGGCCGCGTTTGAATTTTTTGAGAGCCATTCCGCGGGCCTATGAAGGCATCGTAGATCAGTATCATTGAAAGTGGGATGCGGCGCAGGCTTGCGAGTGGGTGGTTGTGGGCTCCGTGTCGAAGTGGACTGGTGGTGCCACTGGGATGCATTCGGGAGGAGGCAATACCAGCTTTTCCAAGCCTTTGCCGTACTCCTCGTCGAGTTTTGCCTTCTCTTTCATGAAGGCGCGCAGTTCCGACAAAACTTCTATGTTGCCCTCGGCGCGTGCCGAAAGCTTCGACAGCTGCGTGAGGTGAGTTTTCTTGAGAGTCTACGATGGGTTTCATGAGACTGACGGAAAGCTAGACGCGATGGCGTACCTTTGACATCGTCACTGCTGTTGTCGCGGGTCTTTGGAAGCTCCCACACGATGAGGAGACGCCAATCAAACAAGGATTTTTTATTACACATCAAACCCCATATTTTTTTCCTTCTCACAAAGCCTTCACAATCAACTTCTTGTCGGCATCGTACCGGAACGACTGGAGAAACATAGGGGTTGCCAAATAAGATGCAGTGCTAGCAACTCCGTAATCGCGGCCCTTCTGGTCGAAATTGTCGCGCTCAATATGCACTTCCTCTGGCATCTCGTCATGGCTGTACCAATAGGTTTTGATACAATCTGCCACAAGTTCCGACAGCAAGTGATGCAGCAACTCGTGATTGTCACGGTCAAAAGATAAGTATCGATCAAAGTTCTGGCAACCGAAGTTAAGAATCCTTCAAAAGAACATATAACCATACTCTTTGCATGACTGTTTTGACTGAATGCTTTTGCGCATCAACAAAAGAGCGGACCATGACAGATATCGCTCTGTCGACGTCTTCTTGGCGCACGACATCATGAAGTTGCATTTTGGCAAAGGCTTCGGCCATGCGAACCATTGACTCCAAGTAACGGACAGTGATAGGAATTGAACCAGAAGACTGCGTGAAAGAGTGAATATCTTCAGTTGATCAAAGCAACCACAACCGAAACTTTCACCTACCAGGGATTCACGACGAAGTTCCGAATACAAACTCGAAATTTTGTCGTGGTCTATGTCACCTAACACTGGGCGCACATGTTCGCGTGCATAAACAATGTATTTGCGAAGCAAGTCTTTTGGTATTATCTGGCGGAAGAATTTAATGACCGAGTATAGAAATCAGTGCTTCGCACTTACATCAGCATCCAACTCGACTGCTACGTGACCTTCCCCAACCCCAGCATTAGGATGACTGCGAATGTGGGAGTTCGTGACGAATCTGGCCAATTGCTCGTCAACAACAGTGTTGGCGACATCCCTGACCACGCAGAGGATATCGAAACGAGATAGGATAGGTTCGGTGAGTTCTACATTCAAGGAAAAAGGTATTTGCGGGTTGTAACGACCGCGAATGGGGTTGGCAGCTGCGATAATGCTACATCGCGCTTGAAGGGATGTGACAATTCCGGCTTTCGAAATAGATATCGACTGCTGCTCCATTGCCTCGTGAATGGATGTTCTAAGAAAATAAAACAAAGAGCTCAACAACGGAATTTACAGAGGGAGTGAACGAACCTGTCTTGATCATTCATCTTGTCAAATTCATCAATGAGACAAACTCCTTTGTCAGCCATGACGAGTGCACCACCTTCTAAGGTCCACTCCCGCGTGATGGGATCTTTGTGGACGCTAGCAGTCAAACCAACTGCTGATGCACCTTGGCCCGTTGTGAAAACAGCACGGCGAGAGGTCTTTTCGACGTACTTGAGAAATTGGGATTTTGCCGTACCAGGATCACCCAATAGCAAGACATTGATATCACCACGAAGTCTGTGTTTACCCTGAGGGTTCTTCGCGACACCACCAAACATGGCCAAAGCCAGTGCTGTCTTAATATCTTCATGGCCGTATATTGACGGTGCGATGCTTTTTATGATTCGCTGGATTATGTTGCCATCTCGGCTGAGCTCGCGAATCGCACGATGATCATCTTCCGTTAGCTTGAAGCTTGCAAATGCATCTTCTTTTTTGCTAATATAATTAGCTTCAATGACGGTTGAAAACACTGGAAAGCCTTGTTTAGAATTCAAGCCGACGTCGTAGCTGTTGCGGAAGATTCCAGTCACTTCCTAAATTTGTTGGCAATCAGCAGAGTCGTTACAACAAATTAGTAAGTTACAATTTCTTCTCCAGGTCGAACAGAGTCGACCAAATCCCAAAGGAGGATCACAACTTTGTTCCGAGGGAGACGACCTGCAGTGACACTACCAGGACATTCTTGCAAAGTAATTTTCTGATAATTTCTATAAACAGTCTGTGGCGCCAAATGTTGAGTGCTCCGGAAACAAGAAATCAAAAGACCAACCTCCTCCGAATTTATATTGAATGGTCCGCGAGACTGGCAGTTTTCACAATTGTTCAGTTTAATTTCTGTGACGGCGTCTTGGTGGAACGGTCCCATGACATGACCGCACTTCGGGCAATTGAATTTTACAAATTTCAACTGCGGAAACACTGAAGACCGCCGCGTAACAACCCCCTGCACGCGTACCAATGTATTCAAATCATTTTGTCTGCGCAGAGCTTAGTTCTTTAAGGCCAACTTAGTTTTCCTTACCTCAGATCCCTTATTGAATCGGAAGTAGGAACATCCGTAATTCTGACATGAATTTCTGATTTGATGCTATCATAGTATTCAAATCCCGACAGGACAACCTCCAATGCGACTTGATCAAATATTTTCAAAATGTCCGTTGGCGCGTTCGACAGGAGAATGGCAAGATTTGCGTTCGCTGCCTGCAAATGCACAAAGCTGACTTGCAAACTCTCTCCATTTGCTGCAACGCATTATATTTAGCAGCATAGAATCACAGAGAATGTCTCTAACCGCCAGCCATAGCAACGATTTGGTCACCGTAGACAGAGTTACCATTTTCATCGAGGAACGAGGTAAGAAAGTTGGCAAACTCCCTCTTTATAGCTTGGCGTGGTCCTTCCATTGCAACGTAGTCCCCAATGGGACCTCTGATGTCGGCGATGGCTTCGGCTGAGAGAGCAATATCCTGGAATAGAGTCCGGCCGGAACATTCAAATTTCGGACAAATTGAATAAAGTACACACCGCGCCCGGATCGTCAAAATCCATATCCTCCTCATCGCCATGTCTGCGTCTACGGCGAACAAGCATGGGGCGATCATCATCGTCTGACGGATGAGCAAATTAAAAATTGGTTTTGGCCAGAGGTTTAAGTGGTTTCGGAAGTACCATCGTCCATGAACGCAGCAGGCAGAACACCTCGACGACGGGCTTCTTCTCTGTCGCGCCTTCTCATGCGCTCTTCGGCCACAAGTCGAGCATCCGCATCCATGGCCCCATAGTCTTCATCGTCAATGTCCCGAGCGTCCAAGCGGTCGAGTTTCGGGTTTTCTTTGTAATCACTTGATGATTTGAATAATAGTGAATATTGACGGGAACCAAAGGGCGGAAGGGGGTTGCACTCAACGCTTCAACGTTTTCGAAAAGATCTTCGCCATCGTCATCCTCGTCCTCTAGAGGATCCATATCGGCCATATTGTCAATTTCGTCCTCTTCCAATGCTTCCAGGTCACGCTCGTTGTTTACTTGGACGTAATTTTGGTTTGCCGCGGCGTCTAGCGTGTCGAGAGCAAGATTGGGGTCGACGGAATCAGCATCGTCTTGGGTAGAGCCCAGCAATGGGGACGATGGGGCGATAACAGGTCGAGAACGCTTGCGATGGATGGAGTCGGTGTTGTTGGTGCTGCTGCTTGCGCCTGAGCCTCTGTCGTTGGGGGAAGATGGATACTGGCAGAGGGATTTCGTTCAGCAAGGAGCGTGTGCAAAGGGGTCTTTGTGGCAATGGCAGTCACCATCGGGTGTTTGAGGCAGTGTCGATTGAGGTCGGTGAGTGTTTGGGGTGATTTTTGGCAGCGTGAATTTGGGAGAGAGTGTCCGAAGAGAAGGCTTCGATGTCCGGACATTGGACAGGTGCGTGCCTTCCCTGTGCTTGGCCTTCATGCCGCTGCTGCTGTGCCTGCCAATGCCGCGTGATGGGTACATGAAGATGATGAAGAAGAAGATGATGATGGTGACTGTGACGATGAGATGAGTGATGGATGGAGCAGGTGCGTGCAAAGTCGCAGCAGTGATCAGTGAGCGGGTTATGACCACAACCACGGGCATCGCCGTGCTGGTGTTCCCCGCCGAGGCGCCTGCGTCGTTCCTGCACGCACACTTCGTGCCCGTGTCGTCCGACTCCCCGCCCGACTCCTCGCCCGACTC
Source organism: Entophlyctis luteolus (assembly GCA_027604725.1). Lineage (NCBI taxonomy): Eukaryota > Fungi > Chytridiomycota > Chytridiomycetes > Chytridiales > Chytriomycetaceae > Entophlyctis > Entophlyctis luteolus. The sequence continues at coordinate 139,350 of JADHYT010000004.1, read as the reverse complement.
CCGCTCGAACTCCCACCCCATGTCCCGCGCCCGCCAACCCAGCCCCATTCCTCTCGCCGCACGCCGAGCAGCCTCCCCTCCCGCCACTCACCCCTGCTGCGTATCGCGCCTCGATCCGCCCATCTTCTGGGACTTCCACCTCTCTCGATCAAACTCCGCTATCACCATTCCAAACGTCCAGCAGCTGCCTGGGTGCGGCGACGCACTTTCTCTTGACACTGCCCATTCCGAATGTGTGGTTAAGCCGCACCAACAACACTCCCACAAACCCAATACCCAATTCGACGCTGCTGAGGAACCGCCGAGCTCCAGCAATGGCCTTGCTTTGTCTTTTAGGACGCGCATTTTGAAGTCTGGCGCTGACGCCAGACGCGACGTGGCAAAATATTTTAAGCATTTGCTGTCGCCCTCAACGAAGGAAAAAGACGCGTGCGGCTGCGACGGTAGAAGCATTTCAGATGGGGGCCATGGAGGCGGCTGCGATTGTCCGGCTGCCGGTCCAATTGATGCTGATGCCGCATGCGAGTGGGTCGTTTGTATTGGATCAATGTCGCTGCAGATCCCCGCTTTGGAAGAGTAATCCAACATATAATGTCCCCCGCGTCTTCAAAATCTTCAAAACCGAAGACCTCCAAGTCATCGTCATCCAAACGCGTCGCGACCTCCAAAACCTCGGGTGCATCACTGTCGACGCCCGGTTCTGTTCCACCAACAAGCAGCACCACCCTTGGCGCGTCCTCGTCCCTTTCCACTCCCTCTGTCGCCGCTGGCGGCGCGATCCCCATCCCAGACCCACCACCAAAGGACGACAACTACGACGATGCTATTGCCGCTAAACAGGCTGCTGCTGCTGCCGGCATCGGCGCTGCCCGCAAGAAGAAAGCCCCTCCCGCACCCCCTGGCCACGGCCTTGCTGGCCACTTGTTGGTCAAGCAGCTTTTGGGCACTGCCCCGCCGGGACCCCGCCACTTTACTGCGACTGCTGGAACTCCCTCTGTTGGTGCGCCACTGGAGTTGAAATTGGAAGAACTGGATGAAAAGATGCTGAGCCAGCGGTGGGTCACGGAAAAAATTCTGTTTTGCTGATCCAATTTCCCACACGAAAAAAAAAAATCAACGAAAAACTCAATTTGCCGAAAACAAGGCTTACTGCTCTTGACAAGGAGCTGGAAATGTTTCGTGAAAAATGCGCACATTAGTATGTTTTTTTGTTTTAATTTTTTTTTGTTCCAGTTTTGTTTGTTTCGTTTGCTCACTCCAATTGAAACACAGTAAAAAAGAAAACGAGTGGTTTAGGAATGAAATAGAATCGACGGAGAAAGATACTGTTCGTGAGCTTTCACCCGTCTTTATCGCTAACAAGCATTCGCGCGCCTCGCAGACCGAGTACATCCGATACTTGCTTGCCAAAAAAGAAGAAAAGCAAGCTGCAATTGACCGTCTACAAGATGGCAAAAAGAAGGACTTGGAAACATTTGCTTGCCGTCGGAAAGAACGCGAGGCATATAATAAAGTCAAAATCGAAGGTGAGGGTTTGACAATCAAGCACATCGAAAACCTAAATAAAACAACAACAAAAAAACAACAAAAAAAACACTCAATGTCAATTATCAGAACTCAAAGCAACAATCGCAGACCTTGAGCTCAAACTCGAGTCGAAGCAACAAGAGATGATGGGGCTGAGCGACATCATCTCGAAGCGATCGCGGCACGAGGCCGAGATCATCAAGATCCGGCAAGATATCGCCGACGCGGACGCGCTGCACGCCAAGAAGGTTGCCACACTCGAGCGCTCACTGCTCGAAACCCGCATCAAGCTGCAGCGCGAGGCGGACGCCAAAATTCGCGAAATGGAAAATGCTGCGCAGGAGAAGGCCGCCCAGTACCTCGCCCAGCACACTGCCGCGCTCGAAGTCGAGAACAAGCGCCTCGAAGAAGAATTGCGCACGTGCATCATGAACACGCAAGCGCTCCTTCGGCGTAAAGATGCAATTGAGAGGGAAAACAAGGCCATGGAGAGGGAGCAGAAAGTCAGAGAGGACATGCTCAAGCTCCGGGTTTCAAGAGTTGCCGAAGCGCAGCTAAAAGAAAAGAAGTCGATTTTGCTCCAAAAATCTCTCGCCGCCCAGGCAAAGCTACAGATTTTGGAAAACCTGTCAACAAAACATCCAGATTTGAAGCAGCAGGGGTTATTACAATCTGCTTCAGACAACACAGCTGTTCCAAAAGTACCACGAGCACTGTCAGGACTTTCTGCTACAAGTGACAAGACAAACGTTGCCGATGCCCTGGCTGTTTCGCAAACATTCGACTCGATGGCATTGTTGAGTGCTGTTGATGACAGCGACGATGAATTCTTATAAAAAACTGTATTCATTCCGGAGCGAAAAGCTTGAATGTTCTGTCATAACTAGCAGTTGCAATAAATCTTCCGTCACCACTGACGTCGCACCCTGTTACTTTTGACTCCAAGCCGGCCAAGCTTTTCAGCGGCTTCCAGTCCCCGACACTGAAGATCTTGCAGGTCCCGTCATAGCTACTTGAAACGAGATGTCCACCCGTCAGCAACTGCTTTCGCAAACTCAAACTGCCATCATCATGCTTGTCGACATCTCTAGCGCCGTTTTCATCATCGTCGTCGCTGTCTCTCATATCAACTGCGGGATCCATGTCAACATCATCATCTTCTCCTTTCGAGAACCGCGGGGGATCTGTCATTTTCCACGAATCTCCCGCGCCAGTGCTCTCGAACCCGTCCCCGGCAGTCCAAAATTTCACATTGCTCACCAAGTTCGTGTGCGCCGGAATCGTGTACGTGCTCTTTGCCTGACGCACATCCCACACCCTTATCGTGTTATCCTCACTTCCCGTCGCCAGCGTGTGACAATCGGGGCTCCAGTCGAGGGTGAAAATCGGCTTAACGTGGCCTTGGAGCACCATTATTGATCGACCACTTCGCAAATCCCAAACGCGACCAACAGCATCCAATCCGCTTCATTTAAAAAGAAATGTCAGGAAATAAATACATGCAGACAGAAAAAGCTTACGCTGTTGCAACCAAAGCCCCGTCGCCTTGGAATCCAATATCAAATACTTCTCGAGAATGGCCTTTTTGCATGAATAATTCAACCGTCGTTTCGGCATCCCAAAAACGCCAAGTCCGATCGTAACTGTCAAACAAAGGAATAATTATTTTCGCTCCGCGAAAACGAAATATATAAACACACCTTGCTGTCCCAATAAACCTTCCAGATGGGTGGAAATTTACCCGAGCCACTCGCTTTTTGTGGCCTAAGAGTTCCCCAACAGGTAGGTCGCTTATAAATTGCATCAAAAAGGTAATTGGAACATCAGATATGCTCTCACCTTTCAAAATTATGAAGGTTCACTGTTCCATCCATCCCACTTGTCACAACGTTCAGCTCCCTGCTGTTTTGAGAGAGTGTGCTTCCAGGATGGAAAGAGATACCGGAGACTCGTTCTTTCTGACCCTTCAGAGTCAAAACATGTTCAAAATTCGGAATGGACCATATTTTCGCGAGACCAGACCAGGATGCAGTCACCAAGAGACGTGAGTTTGGAGAAAATCGGCAAATAGAAAGCGGACGATCATCACCGATTTGGGATGCAGTGAAAGTAAAAGTCTGGAGTCCGAGAATATCCGATACACGCGATAAGTATCTCTCAAGAATGATAAATGGAAATGGAACAAACTTTCAAGTGCGTGAACCATTCGAGTTTGGTTTTTTTGCGCGATATAACGCTCACTTGAACTTCCGCTCGTTGCGCGGCCAGTCTTTTTGAGGCGCGAGGTAGAGACCATTGCGCAATGTACTGACGCGTGTCGACTAGGTACTCACCACCTGCGCGAAATACGTGTCACCTAAGAACTGGGAAAAAAAATCTTATAAAGAAAAACAAGAAAAACCTGGGTAGTAGAATTCTTCATCACTATCTTGATCTTCACTGTCGCTTTCGGAATCATCATCGGAATCAGCATTTTCGGAGTCATTTCCATCAATGTCGAGTCCCGCTTCGAAACGTGCTGTCATTAATTCGCGCAACCGGTCACGTCGATCGCCTGAATCGCACCCAATCAAGAACCATTACGGGATTCGGCGGTAGAGATATAGTAACAATACCGGGTCCTTCGCCAAAAAGGGTGATGGGCACACCGAACCTGCGCAGCCGCAGTCGCACGCGTTTGTCCTCAGTGGGAACAGCTAATGACCTAGCGCGACGGCGTCGTTCGAAGTCTTCGAGCATGGCCTGCTGCTCGGCACCCAGGGGTAACTGGGAAGTTGACGTCTGGTGGGATGCGTCTGGAGAATCAAGTTGAGGTGAATTATTGAACAAACGTCATGCATGTACGGAGAGTCGATGAATGTTGATTGATAAAGGCGAATCGGGACGGAGAAGAGAAGTTCAGCATTGAGCGCGAAGGACATCAAGTACCGGGAAGATCGTCGATGCTACGCCCAGACGCGGATGACGACGCGGCAGCGGCGGACGCGGAGGCCACGACGGCGGCAGCATCAAGAGCGCCAAAGTGGATGCCCCCAGCACGTCCAGAGCTCATGCCGGAGCCGGATGGATGTTTGTGGTTTGTTTTTCTCCGTCATGACGAAGCCCGGCCCTGTGCCGGATCGCAGCCAACGGCAACGGGCGACGATTGCGGTGCTGCCTGCGGCGCGCCAGGTGCAAGTGGCGGTCCCCGCGGACGCGCTGCCGTTCCGCGTGCGCGCGCCGTGCCAGGCGCAGCTGCGGGCCGCGCGGGGCTGCTTGGTGCTGGCGCCTGCAGCCGACGCCGCGCCCGTGCCCGCCGCCTTCGTGGCCCTGCCCGCCGCCCTGGCCCGTGCGCTGGCTCCTGCCGCCGCCCCTGACGCTGTCGTGCGCGTCGACCCCCCGCTTGCATCGGCGTCCGCCGTCTGCCTGTCCTTCGCCCTTCCCGCCTCTATGTCCATGCCCCTCTCCGTCCCCGCGCCGTCCGTCGTGAATGCGCTCGCTCTCTCTTCCCCGCACAATCCCGTCCTGCGGATACAATGCCATGCATGCAAGTCTCTTCTGGCCCCCTCGTCGTCATCTGCTGAATCTGCGGCCGCCCCTCTGTTCGACAACGTCGCTGATCTGCCCTCCGAGCATTGGCATGAAATGCTGGAATGCTGGGCATGTCACCAGGAAGACTACTCGCATCTTTTAAAAAAGAACCACTTTGGACATGTATTCCCCGCTCGTCGCAGCTCCTTGCTCGTGTCCCAGTCCTATCTCCTCGTGCACGAGAATGATATTCTGCGCGAAGCTTTCCTTGTTGGGATGACACCATTGAAGGCCAATGTTTCTCATGATCACGACCACAATATTGGTCAATCTGACTCGCATATGCATTTCGCTAATGTATGTATCTTATTTTTTCATTTTTTCTGTTGTATAAGTCGGAAGTCAAAGAAAGTGGCCGCTTGCTGTCATATTCCGAAAAGCGCGTCACTGATACAGCCTTCCTAAACAAATGCAAGTTTTTCACAAAGAAAGTTGTCAGCCTTGCAATTTGTTTGACGGATTTTCCACGTGCGTCGTGTTGAGAATTCTCGGACATTAGCAAGGCAGCTACTTTGCTTTTGAAAGAATGCATATTTCGGCTTTTGACACCCTGTTATTCTGAAGACACGATTAACGGGCTACATAGTTGATCACAGATTTTCACCTGCCAACTTCTGACACATACTATTCCAGAATTCTTTAAAATCCACTCCATGGCGAAGGATTAGTTGTTCATCTTGTTCAAATCCGCTTGGAAAAACACTTTTGTCAGAAGACGCTGACACAAATTTCGACCGGAAATTATCCGACCAATTTGTGGCAACCCATTTGTACAAGCATTGCGTGGACATTGTGTTGCAGAGCAGGTGAAATTTCGTTTTCTAATTGTTTGTTAGTCTTTTTTTTAAATCGCGATCTGCGTCTAGTGTTCTACATCGCTCATTTTCTGCGTACTTCGCGGATGAGATTTGCGAGGCTGCAAATTCCCACGCGAGCTACAAATTCAGAGTTTTTGTGTCACATCCAAATGAACGGGGTCGCAAAACGGCCCTGCTTGTGTGGTTACTGAATTGGAACATGCTTCTCTCCCACTCGACGCTGAAAATGCAAGAAATCGACAACATGTCCTGCGAAGATCTTGAGCCTGTGGTGAAAATCGGCTTTCTTCCGATGGACTCGGGCGGCGAACCATGGTTATTTTTTTCGTTCTTTTATGTGCAATATTCTAATCTTACAAATGCCGATATCGACAGCTCTGAATCGAAACGCCAAGTTCTTCAGGAATGGGAAGCAGACAAGCAGGTTGAAACCATCTCGATCGAACAGGAATTCCACGAGCATCTCCTGCAGGAATTGTGGACTTCAAACAGTGAAATTGTAGGACTAGAGCAGAGGAAGATGGGCGAGTTTTTCGTCAGTCACATTCGCACTTGTCGGTGAGCCCGTTTTGAACCAAAAAAAAAAATGGGAAAATTTTCTTTGTGCTCTCAGCCCCTTTCAACTATAAAAAAGACGGAAAAATGGTTGCGGTTGTTTGAGCAACCCGAAACGGTCCCTGACCTCGAACATACATCGTACTGCAGGGGTGGGGGCCGTCCAGAGTTTGCGTGTATTATTGAGACATCTGTATCTGCCCTGCGGCTGCTCCTGCTACGACCATGACCACAAGGCTCGACCGCCTTGTGCTTCTCCTCGACACAGGTTCGACCTCGGTCGTGAGGTCAACTGCCGCACAACAAATCGGAGACGTTCAGAGACAACATCCCGATGAACTCTACAGCCTGCTTGCACGGGTATGCGATACAAAAAAAAAAAGTAGATAAGGTAGTATTCGTTCCTCACGACCGTTCCTTGTCAATAAAAGGTGCTGGTACATCTGCGAAGCAAGTCTTGGGAGACCCGAACGGCGGCGAGCGCTGCCTTATCGGCAATAGCGAAGAATGTTCCTCAATGGAACCCATCACCAGGCTCAAACAATTCCGGACAACAATCTGCGGAGGATCAATACCGCCTTTCATTCGAATCATTTGAGATTACCAACGTTATTCGCTCCGGTGCTCCGCTTCTTAGCAGCGCAGGGCGTGAATTCGATGTTGACTTCTCGGGCATGAACGGACGAGAGCGCATCGCTTTTCAAAAGCAACTCGTCAAAAAAAGACTCGGATTAGAGTCTGAGATGATGGACTGTAAGCTTCTTTTTCTTTTCTTCGTTTTTTGGTTCGTTTTCAGCTTAAAAAAAATCAACAGTGGATCTCGTCAATGAAGCAGATTTCAAGATTGAAACAGCACGCTCGTCCAGTCCGCCAGTGAAAGTAGAAGCAGTTCCGAAACAGCTGCTGGACATAGGGAAATCGCCGTAATTGTCCCTCTTTTTGTGATCCTCTGCGATACCAGATTAAATTGTCCTTGGTTTCAGTGACGATGATCCAAGTCTGGCTGGGCTTAGCGCACGCGAGCGTATTGCGAGAAAGAGAAAGATGAAGTTGGAAGCCAAAAAAAATTCTGGGAAAGACAAGTTCGTATACTACCCCTGTTATTTTTTCATTTCCATTTCTGTCTTTGTGTTTATACCGGGCTGCTTTTACCCAGAGTTTGGGCTGGGGACTTGTCTTCTTCATCAAGCAAAAAACAGAAATTGGATTCGACGGTTTCAGGACCAGCCGAGCAAAAGCAATCAGCCGCAGATGAAAAGGTTGTTGTCAAACATAAGGGCAAAGATGAAGAAGCGCTCAGCTTGGGCGTATTAGGATCCAGTGATGAATGGCCGTTCGAAGGCTTATGTGAACAACTCTGCATCGATCTTTTCAATCTGCGATGGGAAATCAGACATGGGGCGGCCCTGGGTTTGATGGAAGTGATCAAAGCGCACGGTGACGGAGCCGGCAAAGTGACAGGAGTCGATGCGACCACAAACCGCGTCAGGCATGCGCAATGGCTGGAAGATGTGGCCATCAGAATCTTGTGCGTTCTCGCTCTCGATCGGTTTGCAGACTTTGTTGGCGATCATGTTGTCGTTCCTGTCCGTGAAACATGTGCACGGCTTCTTGGGGTACTGGTGCAACGTTGTGACTCCGGTGTTTCCTTCAAGGTGTTGGATGGACTGCTGACTCTGGTCCACACACCAACTCAATCAGAAACTTCAAAAAAGAATTTGAATGCGGCTGTATCGTATTCTTCCAGTGGAAATAGTGGTTGGGAAATGCGACACGCTGCTCTGATTGGTTTGAAGTACTGGATGGCCTCAAAAAAAAGCTTGGTGAAAGAGGCTCTGGTGCCAGTAGAGATCCATAAGTCTACTGAAACTGGTGCTTTTTCTGCTATATTGAATGGGTATGTTTTGTTTTTTGTTTGTATGCTCTCTCTTTGTTTGCCGTCGTCTAAAACCAGAAACAGGTTGAAAGATCACGATGATGATGTCAGGGCTGTGAGCTCATCGACGCTATTGCCAATCTGTGACTTGCTTGTCACTGTTTTCGAACCACAGAAGATCCACAAGTTAATTGTCTTGTCTCTCTGGGACACTCTCGAGGAATTAGATGACCTTACTGCAGCAACCGCATCCATAATGGATCTTCTTTCCCAGTTGCTGCAGAAAACACAAATTTCGGATTATATGCGATTAGAACGTTCATCCTCCTTTGCAAATTTTGTTCCAAGACTGTATCCTTTTTTTCGCCACGCGATACCCTCTGTTCGAACCGCTGTACTCAAGACAGTATCTTCTTTGTTGGATGTTGCTTCTTGCGATAATAGTCCGTCATCAGGATCCTGGATTTCTCCAGACTTGCTTCGGTTAATTTTTCAAAACTTCCTGCTCGAAGAACGAAAAGAATTGCTATCTCTTTCACTCACCCTCTGGACTCGACTGGTTGAATTTTGTGGCTTGAAAAAACAATCATTGACGCTTTTGCCTTTTATGGAATCGTGGTTCGCGCTTTTGATGATGCCAATTGGCACGCCATTGGACTTGGAGCTCTTTTTCCATTTTTCCTCGAAGAAAACGCAAACTTCTGGGCTGAATGTGCCCATTCAGGACCGGGCAATGGTTCAGCAAGACTTGCATGTTGTGTCTGAAGATGACGTTTTGGGAGGTCGTTTGGCAGCGGCTACAGCTCTTGGCCGACTTCTAGTTCAATTATCTTCTGCCAAAGATGATCAAAGTGTCGGAGAGTTATCACATCTGCAAGAATTGTTTGTTGCGTATATGTGTGGTGGGTGTGGAAGCCAGCGGTTTTTCATGCACGTTGTAGTGCAAGAATGGGTGGATGCAGCCTTTTTGCAACCTGCCTTGTATGAACTCGTCCGTGCTGATCCGTTTCTTGAGCGAGCCCGAACTGTCATGAATGCTACGTTGGAACCTAGCGCGCAAGTTTTCTACACAGAATTATTTGGTCCATTGGCTCGGTTGCGCGTCGAATGTCAGTCCCTCATCAATGCCTTTGCCGAATGCCAAGCAACTGGGTGTCCGCCTTTGCCCCCGATGCCATCTGCGGAACCAATCACATCTGACTCAGAACAGCCTAATCCTTTCGGACCTGTATTTACGTACAACGTGGCCGAGCGGTTTTTGAATGAAGTTGTCCCTCAATTATTTGACGTGGTGAATGCTTCGGGAAAGTTTCAAGCACAACAACCATTGCTACGCGATCGAAAGAACAGGGTCGTTATAGCCATGGAAAAATTTGCAACCGACTGTGCTCGGGTGGAAACGCAGGTCTTAGCGTCGGCTGCAAGTGCAATAGTGCAAATGGGAAAGCTACCAAGCAAATTGAACCCAATAATCAGATCCCTAATGGCGAGTATCAAGTCGGAGTCGTCAGATATGATCCAGAACCGCAGTGCTGCCAGTGTTGCCAAACTTCTTCAACTGAATTGTAAACTCGGAAAATCCGGCGGCGTAGTGGACAAAGTAGTCAAAAATTTGGGCGTTCATCTTTGTAATGAGTGCGAATGGGGAAACATCTGCAGAAATACAGACGAAAATGGCATATTGAGTTTAGCATCGACAGTCGACAATGCAGAAACCATGGAAAATTCTAGCCAGAAGAAGAAAAAGGAGTCTTCACTTCGCGGAGACGCACTTACGGCTGTGGAAGCGTTGCCGACGGGCGTAGGAGACTTTGCAGTATCGAAGAATGAGAAAAGTGAAATTGCCCACCGAGGCGCTCGCGTGGCGTTCGGTCACATTTGCGAAACTTTTGAAGCATCATTATTCACAAGTCTTCCGAAGCTGTGGGAGCTTGTGTCTTCTGTGTTGGAATTTGCTGTTGAATCTCCAGCTGGGTCAAATCAGTTGGATCCTGCGGCGGAAAAATGCAGGGTCGATAAAGAATTCGCACAGATTGTTGCCGACTCGTTGCTTATTTTAGCTGTTGTGGTTCAAGAGGTGCATCCAGGGCTCCACGGCAAGCTCTGCAGTCTGCTAAGACCTATTTGTCGGATTTTGCGCGCTCCATTATCCGTTCTGCGGAATATTGCTGGTCGTTGTATTTCCTCCTTCGTGAAAGTTTGCACGTCGCAGACGATGTCTGCCGTTGTGGAAAACGTATTGCCCCTTCTTGGGGATTCTACATCTGTTATCCATCGGCAAGGTGCCGCGGAATGCATTTCTCTGATTGTGCAGTCTCTTGACGAGAGTCAGTTACTCCCATACATCGTCTTCTTGATCGTCCCTGTCCTTGGAAGAATGTCAGATCCAGACGAATCCGTGCGATTCGTTTCAACTTCGGTGTTTGCTCAATTGGTGAAACTTGTTCCTCTGGAGTCCGGTGTGCCAAACCCTGAAGGGATGGATGCAGAATTGATCAAGATGAAACAAGAAGAAAGAAAGTTTATGAGTCAACTTGTTGGTAGTGAGAAAGTTGAGGACTTCCAAGTTCCAGAGGGTATTGATGCAGAGTTGCGGCCGTACCAAAAAGAAGGGGTCAGTTGGCTGGCATTTTTGAATCGTTACGGCTTGCATGGAATTCTGTGTGACGGTACTTATTCAATTTTATTTGTCTATCTTTCTCTCCTAATGGTGTTTTTTTAGATATGGGACTTGGCAAAACCCTTCAGTCTATTTGTATGCTTGCCTCCGATCATCACATCCGGGCAACGAAATTTCTTTCAACGGGGTCACCTGAATTCGCCCATACTCCTTCGATTGTCGTTTGCCCTCCCACACTGACAGGGCATTGGAGGCAGGAAATACTGCAATTTGCTAGTAAAGTTTTGAAACCAATGATTTACGTTGGTGGTCCAAGTGAACGGAGTCGGTGAGTCAGTTGCACCTAAATTGTGGCGAATAACATCTTAACAGTCTTCGAGCACTGATCCCTTCTCATGATGTTGTAATCACTTCGTACGAAATCCTTCGAAACGACATTGATAATTTGACGTCAATCAACTACAACTACTGCATTTTGGATGAAGGTCACGTAATCAAAAATGCGAAAACGAAATTAACAAAGGCCGTTAAATCACTGCGATGCATGAACCGTTTGATATTATCTGGAACTCCTGTTCAAAATAATGTTTTGGAACTATGGTCGTTGTTTGACTTTCTAATGCCAGGCTTCCTGGGAACCGAAAGTCAGTTTCAAGCGAAGTTTGGCAAACCTATTTTGGCGTCACGTGATGCTAAAAGTTCGAGTAAAGAACAAGAAAAGGGCGCCCTTGCTCTGGAGGCGCTGCATAAGCAAGTTTTGCCGTTTTTGATGCGACGCATGAAAGAAGATGTTTTGAATGACCTTCCACCGAAAATCATACAAGACTTCTATGTGGATTTAGGTGACATCCAAAAACAACTATACGAAGATTTTGGCAAAACTCAAAATGTCAACACTGTGATGGAGAGCGATGCGAAGGGCAGCTCCAAAAATAGTGGTGAAACTCATGTGTTCCAAGCTCTGCAATACTTACGCAAATTGTGCAACCATCCGTCCTTGGTGCTAAAGCCGGAGCATCCTCAATACAATAAAATAATGGGAATCTTGAAGGAAGAGGGAAAGTCAATCAACGACATCACGCTTTCACCAAAAATCATGGGCCTTAAGTGCGTTTTATTTATTTTTTATGAATGAATTGAAACGAGTTTTTCAGGCAAATTTTGATAGATTGTGGAATTGGTGGGGTTGAAAATGATGATCCGTCTTCAGCAATTGGCCCGATCACTGCGCCGCATCGAGTTTTGGTTTTTGCACAACTGCGGGAAATGTTGGATCATATAGAGAACGGGTTGTTTAAGGAGCAAATGAAATCCGTTACATACTTGAGGATGGACGGAACTACAGATACTTCTTTGCGGCATGAAATGGTTCAAAAGTTTAACGCTGACCCATCCATTGACGTATTTTTGCTGACTACAAACGTGGGAGGACTGGGGCTCAACTTGACTGGTGCTGACACAGTTATCTTCATCGAACACGACTGGAACCCAATGAAAGATTTGCAAGCGATGGACCGAGCCCATCGAATCGGGCAGAAACGGGTTGTTAACGTGTATCGACTTATTACCAGAGGAACTCTCGAGGAGAAAATCATGGGGTATTGCTATGATACCTTTTTTTTTTTTTGAACTATTTGTTACAGGTTACAGAAGTTTAAACTGAACATCGCGTCTTCAATCATCAACGCCGACAACACTGGAATCGAATCAATGGATACAAAGGAGATTCTCGACTTGTTTTCGCTTGGTGATCAGGCGAAAGGCGGGAAGTCTGGCGATGATGGCGCTGGAGACAGCAACAAAAAGGCAACTACCAAGGAGATATTGGAGGGGTTGGGCGCGCTGTGGGATGAGAAGCAGTACGAGGACATGACTTCGATGGAAGAATTCAAGTAGTTTCTTTTTTTTAGAGCACTGTTGAATGCCCCGCATCAAAGTTACTCCGCGGATGGCGGAATTCTCAGATCCATTCGTGCCGATGGAGGAGCTCGCCTCGTTCTATACCATCGAAGGCTTATCACCTCCCGAGGACCGGCCATATACCTGGTCAAACTCAATGATCACCCTCGACGGTTTCATGAACTTCAATGGAACTCCTAAAGTTGGAACTGATGATGGAATGGCGAATTCGCAACCCAAAAAGACCGCACCGAAACCGAAAGACATTACAGAGCATGGAAGCGTCGAGAACGATATTTGCCTCAAGAATCACCCTGAGGCTGGGAAATTCGCTATTGCTGATTACCGGCTCCTTAACGCAGGTTTTGCTTCGCGTCAGTTCGAGATATTAGAATTTATTTTTTTCAAGGATGGACGTTTGCGGATGCGTCATTAACATCGGGACCCTGTCTCCGCGTTGATTCCACCCTGGTAAATTCGCCAGTGTATGAAGAAATGCTCGAGTACAGGAAAACAGTCTTGAAAAAACCACAGTTGCCCGCACAGGTCAGAAGTTGTTTATTTTTTGCATAAACATCTGAGCATGGAAGTCGCATAAGCCAGATAGTTATTACTACAAATGCGCGGTCCCTGAACTTCGGTGATCATTCCATGTTCAATCAGCCGCATAACGCTGTGGTTGTTATCTCAAACGGGGATGATTGTAAGGCCGCGCGCGAAACATTTGAGGAAAGTCGGACGGCACTTTCTCTGTCTCGGTTATGGCAGCCCGAAGATCGAGAACTGCAGGTGGGCACCGTCCGGTTTGTCAGCTTTTGTCAAACCGGGGAAGTCGACTTGAGAGACGCGTTGAAGTGGATTCGTCAAGTTTTGGATGTGGAATTCTTGGAAATCGACGTCGGCGGAACCACGATCAGGAAAATGATAGATATGGGCCTTGTCGATGAATTGCGGATGACCCAGGCCGGACAAATCGTTCGTGGTTTCATTTAATGCAGGATTACTCACTCTGAAGGAAAAAACAGATTGGTAAATATGACAGTGCAGGATGCGAACGTCCATCGTTGCTGAATGGTCCAGGGGGCGTTAGCTACACAGCTGATAATAGTGTTGTGGCGAGGATTGCAGGCATCCGTGCCGTTGGTGAACACTTGCTGTTTTTGAGGAACGAGCTTCACGCCCGAAAATAAATCTTTGATTTAACCCAGCGATGGGCCGCAACATCGAGATCCCTCTGCATAATCAGGATGAAGTGTTGATCATAGGTTGCTCCAGGTCCCTTATGCACCCGATGTAGTTTTGATACCTGACCTCTGCAGATACTGATGATCTCGGTCTCGATGCTGCCGAGAACGACACAATTCTTACGATTCTCACCAACGAGCGAGTACCATTCTTTCTATACTTGGAGTTTGCTGTGCGTATTCAGGGGCTTCTTTGTCGGAGTGAATAACTGCTCCGAACATAGAAAGAATTCCATCGACTGGGCATAAACGACTACGTCGAAAAAGCGCTACAAATGGGTGCAGAACGAGGTAAGTGCTAAATATGTTCCGATTCTGGCTGATGCAATTCGACCATTGCGACACGAAGGAGCAAATGAAAGATTGAACGACGCAGATTATTTGAGAATATTGAACGTACTTGCGGTATGCTACGCCTTCTATCTGTTTTTTAAGAGAGAAACTCATGAGTACAAAGCTTTATTACATTGAGCGGGCCTCGATGCTGCAACGCACGGAACAAGCCTCTCGAACTTCGCTTCTTTCGAAAGCAACAGAAATTTTCAATCGAGCGGAAAGTATCGACAGCAGGGGTGTTTGGACGACCGTTGTGCGTGGAAGTCTGAACCTTGCTGCTTCGAAGAATCCCGATGCTATCAAGGCGTTCATGCATGCTTTGAACGAAGATAGTGCAAACGCTGCTGCACTTGTTGGCTTGGTAAGACGCATCCACTCGATGTATTCGCGATGAGTTGTCTTGTTCGACAGGGATCTGCCCAGCTGCGAACCAACGACTATAAAGGAGCTCTAAAAACCTATCAGAAAATTCTTTCCCTGTATCCGACTATGCAACCTGATCCCCGGCTTGCTATCGGCGTTTGCTATCATCGTTTGCAGATGGCAGACGAAGCTTCGGCTGCGTTTACCCGAGCTGTCGAAATCGATCCTCGAAATTCTGATGCATTAGCCTTGCTCGCGCGTGTTGAGTGGAATCAAGCTCGTGCCGATGGAAATGCTGAATTGCTCGAACAAGCAATCGAACGAGTGAAGGCGGCTTTTGAATCTAATAAGAAGAATTCCAGTGTTTTAAACCTCGTTGGAGAAGGAATGTATTTCAAAGGCTTGTACCAAAAAGTTCGTGATTCTTTTTTTTTCTTCTTTGACTAGGTCGTAACTTTTGTTTTGCAAGGCTGAGCTAGTTGCAAAAGCCGCAATCGCCAACACAGATTCTGCAAGCTTAAAAGCTGAAGCACAAGGAATTCTCGCAAAGTCTTTTCATGCACAGGTTCATGATCGAATGCAACACTCTCCCCTCTTATAGAAAATAACAGGGGAAGTTTGCAGAAGCATCGGAAATGTACTCGAAGGCGACAGACGTTGGTCCATCATCAATACCATACATTTTCGGCCTGGGGCAGATGCACATTCAAAATGGTACAATATTTCTCCTTTTATTTCTGTTGGATTAACGGCGTTGAAAAGGAGAGCATCAGAAGGCCCTGGACTGCTTCGAGAAAATTTTGGCGAAAGATCCTGAAAATTTAGAGGCATTGAAGGTTCGTTCTGACTGGACTTTAAGAATACTTACTGGCGCTTATTTTGGGACCAAAGAAAGTTGCATCTGTCTGTGCAGATCACCCTAAGTTTGCAGACAAGAGCTTGTTTTTCTTCGGAAAATTACAGGCGTTGATTCGAAAGTTTAATGGCGAAGACACGAAGGCCGACGAAGAAAATGCGGTGATTTTTCCAGACCCTGTGATGCAGATGGAACTTGCAAAAATCTACGAAGGGATTAATCTAAAAACTGCGTTAAAGGGATATCTGAATGCCCTATCAATTTTGGAAACGCAAGATTCTACTGCAAGTGCCATTGAAGTTTTAAATAATATTGGTGCATTGTACCACAGAGACGCACAGACAACCGGTATTGCTGATGTCCCGAACGTCCATTTCTCACTATCCTGTTATAGATGACTATGAGCTTGCGAAGTCGTATTATCTTCGAGCCCTTGCAGCCATCGATGCAAGCAAAAATGCGCAACCGGAAAAAGCTGATTTGAAGATAACTGTACGATACAATATGGCTAGACTGGATGAGCACATAGGAAATTTCGAGAAGGCTGCCGCTGAGTATCACTCAATAGTCGACGAGCATCCATCGTACTACGACTGCTATCTTCGTCTCGCAGCCATGGCACCGAATTTCGAAGAGTCTCGCGGCTATATTCGTAAAGGCCTTGTTGTAGACCGGAAATCTTGCTTGTTGATGCTTGGCTCTTCGTTTTATGACGATGCGTCTAACAAGTTGAATTTGCGAGAAGCGAGAAAAACATTTGAAGAAGTGCTTCAAAAGGCTGACAAACATGATCATTTTGCATTATGTAGTATTGGAAATATTTATCTTGTTATATCACGGATTGACTCGAAACTGGTGTGTAGTGCTTCATATTTGTTTTGCTGTTTAATGAGGGTTATATAGAAAGAAACTCATATCAAAAGAGCTTTAGAATTTTTTGACAAGGCGGTTCGTGTTGACTCTAAGAATGTGTTTGGTGCCGCCGGTGTGGGAATATGTTTGGCGGAGTTGGGCCATTTTGAACGAGCGCGAGAAGTTTTCACTCAGGTATTTTGGATTTTGTAAACACAATAATCGACCGGTTTTTGTGCTTTAATAGGTTCTCGAGGGATCCGTAAATATGCCACCAGTGTCAATTGGTTTGGCGCATGTACTGACAGAACTGGGGCAACCAAAGCTTGCCATAATGCATGTCAGTGTTGTATTCCATTTTCCGTTGTCTCACTTCCGTTAATTTTTTAAGTACGAGCGAGTGTTGAAGAAAAGTAACGAGAAGGCTTATATATTGCAATGCTTGGCGCGGGCGAACTACATTGTCGCTAAGTCGGAAAAAGATCCAGCAGCTATGAGGCAATCTCTTTTATGTATCCAACGCGCAATCCGAATGGAGCCCGGAAAGCATGCCTTGTGGTATGACTTGGGTAAGTCCCAATAGTATTTAATTAGTTTCATTCAACGATACCCCAGCACTCGTGAAGCAACAGTATGCTCAAGTAATGAATGACCAACCTGCCGATCGTCGCACAGTTGGAGAACTGAAAACAGCACTTGTTGGTCTTCAGCTGTCCCAAAGGCAAGCTGTTCCCATTTCGGTGAAAACAGTAACCTTGACCGAAAAAAAAAGATTATTTGCTTACCTTGGGGACAAGAAAGATTCGCATGGATATGACGCTAAGCTTGCTCGAGAACGCGCCAGTTATTCCAAAGATCTGCAGCGATTGTCTGAAAAGAAGATACACGAAACAAGTGTGCTGGAGGAGCAGCAAATCGAAAGACTCCAAGCAATCAAACTGGAACAGCAAAGAGTCGAACGGTCCCAGATGGAAGCCGAGGTTTTCTCCTTGCTACACTGAATTTGCAATGAAACTTTTTCATTTTTCGCAGCGCGCTCGACAAGAAAAGTTGCAAAAGGAGCGTGAAGAAATTGAGAGAGCGCGCCGCGAAATCATGCAGAAGGTCAAGGAAGACAACAGAAAAGAACGTGAATTGAAGGAGCAGGCTGAGGAAGAGGAAGCAAAAAGGCCAGCAAAGCGGAAAAAGCAAGAAGGCGATTCAGACACAGACGGGCACAGTGATGCACACGCAGTTGACCGCGATGAAGAAAGGAAGGAAAAAAAGACAAGGTAATCTGACAGAATTTTCTTTCATCTCAGAATTCAGCTAAATTTCTTTCTTTCTTGTTCCAAGGAGGAAAAAGAAAGAGGGTACAGACGAAGGGAAGGAGCGCAAGGGCCGGAAGCGCGAAAAAGAGAGAGAGGCAATGGATGTGGCAGATCAGGAGCTCACGCGGTTGGGACGGCCGTCAGGGTTGTCAAAGGCAATTGTTGATTCAGACGATGAATAAACATCCTTCACACAACGAAGATACATTCATTTATTGTTAATTCAAAAATTGAAAAGGTCATCCAACAACTCTAAAGGAGCCGATGCGGGCTCGGCAGTCAAGGTTACTTCACTGTTCCTCTGGGACTTCCACCTGTGCGGAGAGCTGCCGTGCTGCGGACTGTTCAGCGATCCCTGGGTCAAAGAACTCGACTCAGGGGACACGACACTCGCAACTTGGTTGGGAGTTTGGCTGGGGGTCACAGCACCAACAACCGGTGAAGGGGGCAAGGATGAGGTAAGCTGGGAAATTTGGAGATTGATGAGCTTTTGGTTTTCTAGCAGCTGGTTGATGTGCAGCTGCATAGTGTGAACCTGCTGCTTCAGCAACACAACCTCGTTCGGATACGCGGCGGCGGCGGCGGCTGCGGCGGCCGGGTCCGGCACTGCTGCTGTGGGGATGTGGTTCGACGGAAGCAAATTTTGCGGGTGGCTTGCGCGTTGCAGGTCGTTCTGCGTCATAATGCGACTGAATGGCGCGGACACGGGCGCTGTTGCGGCTGCCGGTGCACTTAGACCGCCAGGGCCTGCAGCGGCGGCTGTCGCAGACATGTCCAGGGTTAAGCGATCGGTGCGGAATCTTTTGCTTCCGGTGGCAACTCCCGTCGGCACATGGGGCGGCATCTGCGCTAACGGCAGCGCCTGGGCTTGCCGCTGGCTCCAAAGCATCTGCTGTTGCTGCTGTTGACTCTGATTCTGCTGCTGCTGGTGGAAAGCGAATTGCGGAGTTGACCAGGTGGCCCCTGAACCCTGCTGGTGAGGGTTCGGATTGAGAGGGGAATTGCGCATCATGGTAGGAGACGGGGCCTGCATGAGGATTTGCTGCTGCTGCTGCTGCAGTTGCTGCTGCTGTTGCTGCAGGGTTGGAGGGTTGGCGCCTTGCAGAAATTGGGATGTTCGCTGTTGATGCAGTTGCTGCAGCTGATGCTGCTGTTGCTTTAGATGTTGCAGCTGCAGTTGTTGTTGCTGCTGCTGCTGGACTTGGGCGTGGGCGGCCTGCAGGTGCTGCCACTGCTGTAGGAACTGTGCCGGAGAGGCGCTATTGACGGCAGATGACGGAGCCGCTGCAACGGGCTCTGCGGCAGACGACTGCGGAAGTGCCAGAGATAGACCTGGGGTGCGGCCCGGGGTGGATGCCGCGGCGTCCATGGGGGAGCCTGCGGCGCCGGACTGGGGTTCGGGCGATGTCGCGGTCATCATCGAATTGGTTTTGAGTCACCGACGATCGAATGAAACTGTTTATGGTCCGCACCGGCACTTGTCCCTCCGCCGCCCGCCCCGCTCATCCGCATCAGAAGACTGATCCAAGCGCCTCAAACCACTGCAGGTATGAATGATCTTGCTCCACCGCTCGCCGGAACTCTTCCAAAGTTATGTAGTCGCCGTTGGCTGCGCCCGCTGCGGCAAACCTAACGTAATCAACGTGCATTCAATGAAAAATGCCGTAGAAATGAAAACCAGAACAATGGCACTCACGTCCTTTCCACCATTTCCTCAATCGCGTCCTGGCTCATAGCTTCAATCACTGGCAATTGCTGTTCTTCAGTGAACATCCGACTGCTGATTGTTGTAGAACTGCCGGCAAGTAGATCCTCGAATGGACTCACTGGACTCTGCCATCCACCGCCGCTATCACCCGCGTTTCCGTACAGACCGCTGTGAAAACCCACACTGCTACTGCTACTGCCGACACCTGACAGAGCTCCTCCACCAACTCCGCCATTGCTGTCACGATAACCACTCCTGAGAGACATATTCGACCTTCGGCGTAAAGCCTGCACTTCCTGTAACACTCGCGTTCCGCGTGATAGCACACCGTCGCTCCCGGCGCTTGTCGCTGTCGTTGTTGTCGTTACAGTACCGCTTAGTCTGCCTATACTCGGGAACTGCGCAGCTGTCGGTGTGAAATATGTTGGGCTAACGCTGCGTCCACTTGTCGTACTGATTGGGCTGCCCGACCGTCTTACGACATGTCCGGTCACCGACAACGGCGAAAGAATGCCCACTGTCGATAATGGAGTCGCAACATTGTTGCTGCTGTTGCAATTACCTGCCACGTCTGGGACGCATTGCGCGCTTGCGTCTTTGTTGTCAAGCAACGCTGACGGCAGTTTCCCCTTTGCTGTTTTACCTCTCTCAACGTCTATTGTCAGAGGCTTCTTCAGCTCGCGCAAGGAACCTGAACTCGTACCGCTACTACTACTGCTGCTGCTGTTGTTGCGCGGTATCGGCGCAGTAGTCACCGGTTGTAGTACTGCCGATAGTCGGCGATTTTCGTCCTGATGCTTCATTGCGACTTTCGCAGAATTCCTGTGTCCGACCGCAGTGGTCCCATCTGCTGGACCGATCATGCCCTCATTGCCACGAACTTTCAGGTGCGTTTGATCCTCATCCCCAACCCCGGCGCCTCCGCTTGCACCACCACTACTCGGGATCGGCGCTGTGAAACTCGCACTGACAGGCTTTGCCGCTTCATCATCAAACGTGTCCATCATTTCTTGCTCCACAGTTTTCACGTAATCTCTCACAAGCTGCATCGACAAATAAAAGTACGCTTTAAACATTCGATGCAATTCCTGCCGCGAAATTTTCCCATCGCCGTCAATGTCATAGCCCTTGAAAGCATCTGAAGAAATTAATCGTAAGAAACAGAACACATTGAACCGAACTCGCAAAAAATCGACACATACTCTCAATTCGTTCGTCAAGGCTTCCCTTTATCATCACCCCAAGTCCAATAACAAACTCTTTGAAACTGATGCATTCATCCCCATCTTGATCAAAAAAAGAAAAAATGCGATCTGTTATGAGGTTTTTCTCTTTCCCCAAAGCACTGAGACATAGATCAAAAGTCTCTCGACTGATTCCTCCCGGACAACCTTCTGTTGGCGGTATTGTTGCGAGTGATAGAAATTGTTCAAACAGCGCATGAATTTCAACGCTTTCAACTGTTTTGATCGCACACCGGAAGAAAAGATGTTTAAAGGACGCAAAGGAATTGAGCTCTGAAACTCACAATGCGATATACCCCCTAGTTTCTCAACTTCCTCGTTCCGATTCCACAGCATGATTTCTTTTCCAGGATACATAACTTGCGCTGTAGCACCCATTAAGTTTGCATGAGGCGCAAGCGGAATTCGAATTTTAACAAAGGTATGAGTTTTCGTGTGGACGTCTCCGAGATTCTCGCAAAGATCACACAAATCATAATCTGGACAGTTGAGACAATGATACCGGATGCCACGGACAGGATGTGCGCCGCAATGATTGCAAGTCACTCCTCGATGCACAAACCCATCTTGCGAAAGATATATTTTAGCTTGTATGACGGGCAAAAATAGAGAAAAAACTGCAAACAACCTTTTCGCGCTTGGTCCTCTGATATAGAATTTAAAAGTGACACAAGGTTTTTGCATTCCAGTATATGATCCAAGAAAGTTCCCGTCTCAGATCCGATGCCACGCATTTCACCGTCCAAGTCTTCGTCAAAATCACTGTCGGTATTGCTCGCTTCTTCGTTTGCACTATCGTTTGCAATATTCGCATCCAATTCAGCTAGCAATTTGTCGATGTCAACACCTGATTCCAGACTATCATCGACTGGCACATCCACGGGAGATGCCATTTGTTGAGACTCTGTCGCTACGTCGACTGCTGTGGCTGATCCTTCGTAAAAGAAAAGCTGTTCGTCGTTCAAAAGTTGGTTAACGCCGTCAGCCGTTGCAGTGTGATCAACGAAAGAAACACGGTTTTGGCGTAGCGATATCATGGACTCCGCTGAGAGTCCGAGAGAGCCTCCGCTACCTTCCGCAGGCGTTGGGGTCGGCGGAGGAAAAGCGGACGATGGCGTGGATGACGAGGTTGAAGCTGTGGTGAATGAACCACCGCTTTGCAAAGAGTCAGGCAAAGGAGCCGGCGGAGGAACTGGGGAGTTCCGGTTCGAAGACGAAATGAACACGCCCATTCGAGACGGTGTCTGTGGGCTCACGATTGAAAAGGTCGGAGACGGCGGCTGAGATACAACGACAGCTGGTGCCAGATCAGGTACCGGGTCGCCCGCTGCATCTGCGATTTCGCCTAACTGCGATGCATTGCGTGAAGCTTCGGAAATCGGCAGGGCAGCGGCTGAACGCGAGGCCACTTCGCGTTCGAGTTCACTCAGCATCCGGGCAACTTCATTCCGTCGTCGACGCCTGGCATCACTTTGACGTCGTGCAGCAATGTCGCTGTGAAAGAAGCTCGTCAGTGGGATCCGAAACGAGTTATGGTGGGTGGGGCAACAATCCAGATCTGATTCCTACTTTGAATGGCTTCGCTGATTTCGCCGGGGAACAGCACTGGCGTCTGGCACTTCCGCTGGCAAAGACGGAGGTGTAGAAACGTAATTTGACACGTTGTGAGAATTATTGGACACAGAGTCCGTGACTGTTGCAGAAGACGCCTGATAGGGTGGAACGCGTAGAATTGGAGAGCTGGCTGAGGACAACGAAGATGCATATTGAATAAGAGCGAAACCGGCAGCAACTCCGAGAGCAAGATAAACGATAGCCAGAGCGAAGCTGCGTAGGTCGACCATGGCGATTGCAAGGAAAGCAATGGCGAAGGTTGCGAAGAACGCAAAGGGGTTGTTGTTACTGCTGCCGCCAGAGCTACTCTCACCGACGGTGGCCGTAGACGCAGGATAAAGCCTCATTGGAAGATCATGTAGCGGCTGCCGCGATGCGATGGGCGATGCGGGCGATGCCGCGGAAGGCCGCGAATCGTCCATGGATTCTCCTCTTTATCCAAAATTCAACACGCACTGACACACAGCTAAAACCCCTTCTGCGTCAAATAGTCTCGCACGGCGTGCAGATGATCACCCGAAAGCACAACGTGCTTGTTCAAAGTCTTCACGCGTCCCCCGGATGTCTTGAGCGCTTTCTGGAGGTCCACCAGCATTTTCTGAAAACAGCACGTGGCATAAGCATAAGTGAGTAATTGACGGCAGGAATGTGTCTTAAGATACATTTGGATTTCCCACGACTTTCGTGATAATAGTTTCTTTCACGAGGTTGTGAGATCTGCGGTATTCACGGTACACTGGCAGCCACCCACTCGGATGCGAACGGTTAACGCCCCACCCTAATTCGCCCACAAGCGTACTCAGTGGCAGGCGACGGGAAGAGGATGTGGGCGCAGACGGCGATTTGTCATCGGCAGCAGCAGATGGAGACGAAGACGAAGGCGCCAACTGGGATGCAGCAGCACGCGAAACTGATCCAGCAAGGCCTGATGCAGCGGCCATCCCTCTGCGTAACAGCCGCGGCGGCAGCCCGGACGCAACAGAAGCCATTTGACGTGTTTTCTTTTTTCCAACCCAAGACAAACGTAAAACGCGGATGAGCGTACCGTGGTTGCCGGCAACCTCCGCCCGCCGGCACCACTGCATGTTTCTTCTGTCTGGTGCACTCTCCGCGTGCAGGGCCGTAACGCAGGTTCGATGCGTTGCGAGTTCGACTCCGGCATCGGCTGGTGTTGACTTGTTCCGGGCGCGTCTCGTTGCCGTCCGCAGCCATACGGACCTCGTCAAGACTTTCTCGTTTATCGCCCTTCCTTGCGTGTCTGAGGCCTCACCACAGCCGCGTTTCTCATTTCTCCCGGGCCAGTGGGTTGAGCGTACGTGACTTCGGGTCTCCTTTATCAAAAGTCTCCATAAACAAAACAAAAAGGAAAGTACGCCTCCCGACGCATCTGAATCTCAGCGACAGCGAATCCAGCGTGCCCAGCGCCCGCTTCTCCATTTCGAGTCCGCCGTCGCCCCCTGCAAAATTTTCGCTTGCGATAGACTCCAATGATGCGTTCTTTGAAATCACCGTCAAGAACACGTTCCGCAACCCTCTTGTGAAGTTTCTCCACGATCCCTGTCGAAAAATTGGCGACGCCGTACTTGCGCAAATCGGCGGTTCCTTTTTTTATTCGCCATTACCAATGCGCGATAGTGCTCGCTCTGAAATCATCCTGCTTATTGCAGGCGGCGTGGGCATCGCTCCTCTTATGAGCATGATCGAGACATTTGCCGCAGAGGCTGATGAGTGTGCGCGGGTGTCTGACGCGAATCCTTCTGTTAATCGACGATTGAAAAGGAAAGTTTCGATGATTTACAGCGTCCAAGATGAGCGCGAAATATTATTTTTAAGGCGTCTTGAAGACATATGCACAAAATTTGGGCCAGATAACCCGTATCTTTCCGTTGATGTTCAGTGCTTTGTTACTAGATACGCAATTCGTGAAGGAAAGCCCCCAATATTACGATTTCAGCAAATGTTGATCTAATTCAAACATACAGGGGCTCAAGATTCCGATTTGCGAGTTTCAACCTCCCAAGATGGCAACATGAAAAGATATTACGGTGTTTATATTACTGAACGGTTGATCAGTGACTTGCTGAGCCGAACTGATGCGTCATCAGACGACACGGCGGTTTACATGTGCGGGCCAGAATCCCTGGAGCGGGCA
The DNA here is from genome assembly GCA_027604725.1 of Entophlyctis luteolus. Lineage (NCBI taxonomy): Eukaryota > Fungi > Chytridiomycota > Chytridiomycetes > Chytridiales > Chytriomycetaceae > Entophlyctis > Entophlyctis luteolus. Next base: position 114,806 of record JADHYT010000004.1, on the reverse strand, counting down.
GTGCATGGCATTCTTCGAAAACTGGAGTTTCCGATGGGTCAGCTGTTCTTTGAACAGTGGTGGTCTGACAAGGCAATAATTTAAGCACTTGGTCGTGTGGAATTCCACCTATTGTCTTTTGAAATTTGAAACAACGCCCAAGTTGTTGCTCCAATGGAAACTGCTCCGCGCGATAGCCCCAATCGCGTTTCGCGGCATACGCCGTCAGCGATTGCGAAAAGGCTGCCCATATTTGCGATTTCCAGTGGTCAGCCAAATGTTGCGCCTGCTCAGAAGGACATCACAAAGCCACGACAATCTACACAAGTACCGAAATCCCTGTTTTTACCTTTTGCAATGGTTGCACGCGTTGCTGGCCATGGAAGGAGCGACAACGGCGCAACTGGCTCACTGCAAAATGACGTTGCAAGTCTGTGCTACCCGTCGGACGCAGCGCGGATCGGAGACAATTTTGCAGATGCAATCAAATACAAAGAGATTGGTGCTGGTGCTGGATCGAAGGTGGATGATTTAGATGAGGCGGGCAGCATTGGCGCAGTCAATGCACCAAAAAAAACTTCTGCGCATGATCTTTCCGCGCGTGATAGTCAAACTACTATTGTTGGAGATTCTTTCCCGAGCAACCCTGAATTCGGCTGTAAGATGGCAAAGGACAGGTAACACGAGCCATTGTCTCTTCCTTCTTCAACGCTCACCAAATTTGAGTGCATAGTCCTAAAGGATCACCTGGAGCGGCAGTGTCATTATCAAGCCCAGGAACAAAGAAAGTGAACTTGTAAGTTGCACGGCCTTTCAACTCATTCTTCACTAAAAAAAAAAAAAAAAATTTAAAAAAAAAGTTGGGGTTGGGTTGACGTTGGATTTTCACATTCGGTGGATGACTACGACCGTAAACCTATCGCTGTCGAGCCTCTTACCAAAGATGGAGCCGTGGAAGTGATGGAAATGCGAATGGCTATGAAGCGAGTGTCGGACGAGATGACCCGATCCCGAGCCGCGTATGAGAGCAACTTCCCTGCGTTCAACACCTCCCTGCGGTCTCCGCTACCGGTCACTGTTACTGCCGCTGAATGCATTGGTCTTTCTTTGCCGAACGAATGCACGCAGCAGTCGTCCCCGCGTGCTAGAAGCGCGGCTGTACGCGACTCCCTGTCGCTCAGGTTCCAGCAACTTGGATTGGCCGCGCGCCGTGCACGCGTTTCTCCACCACTGACTGCTGCCGGGGGCATTAAACCAAACACCTCACCGCAGACACGCCCCAACAACCGAGCAGCAGCTGATAGAAAGAGTGCTACGGGTGGCCGCATTATAGCTGTGACTAATGCAGGGGACAAAGGAGGACCGGTGGCGAACGACAGCGCGCTTCTACGAGAGACAGCAGACAGTCAAAGAAATAGGACAGCCAGGGCGCAGGCTTGGAACGAGTCATAAACTAAAATAAAGAGCGGCTTGTGAAAGCAGGAAACTGGGAGCGATGCGGAATTCGAGAAATTACGGACAATGGCAGGACTTGACGCAAAGAAAGGCGGGCACGGACTGTCAGTTTGCAAGGGCGCTGTCTGTGCGAACTGTAAAGGTGGACGCTAAGCCATCCGAAGGGCATGTGCTCAGTGGACTGCGGGTGGCCTGCGCAGTTCAGGGTGGATTGCAGCAGCAGCGGCGAAAGATGCAGCAGTCGGGGTTCGGAGATGACGTGACGGTGACGGTGACGGCCAAAAAAACAACGGAACAGCGCAGTGGTGTGGTGGTCTTGTGACTAGAAATTGACTGCCATATGTCACCGTTTGTCACGAAAACCACCATGCTACGCACCCACGCAAAAGGGGTTCTGCCCCCAGCCTGTGCCGCCAATAACGGAGTCTGCTTTGCGGGCTTGGTCCCGCCGTCGGTCCCAAGGGGAACCGCCGCACTCGGCGTTCGAAGCCTCTCGTCTGTCCAAGCTGCCTCGCCCGTCGTCCTTGCATCGTCCCCCCACCCTACCTCGCACATCCGCCTTCTCAAATACTCATATCCTAGTCCTTCTGCTGTGTCGCAATATGTAAGTTCCCTTCTCTGCAGAAGGCCGTTTTCTTTTTTCTTCTTATTTTTCCCGTTCCATCTATCTGTGCTGATACATAACAGGCGAAAGAGTACCACAAATCGAGAATGGATCTGCAACTGATGCACCATAATTTCTGGGTGGTCAACAACGACCGTTTTGAGAAAGCTAAGGAGAACTTCGAACGGCAAGGTTTGTATCATTGCAAAATCGATGGGATTGTAACAACCTCCCCAAAACGAAAGTTCTTGCGAAAACTGGGGCTCCAGCAAGTGCGACAGATTTTTCGAAGTTTTATCGCACCTACCTCGTCGAAAATCAGCGATCCCATTTGGAATACAACAAACGGTGGTGGCGGGCGAACTGGATGCTTCTGAAGCCGGCGATACGTGCGGAAATAGTTCCGAGCGCACGAGCTGTAGAAATCGCCGAGACGCTGTCGGATTGTGTCGCCGGCGCTCGAACTCTTTTGCTAGTATTGATTGGTCTCGATCCGCAACAGGCAAGGCGGAAGGCGCAGGGTGTGAGTGTTCGCTAGACATGCTGTGCTTGTGGGGCAGAGAATGCTGAATAGCAGTTGTTTCGAGCCGATAAATTGAATGAGCTCCTCTGCGGGCGGCGTCGGGCCGCCTCAGAGCGCCGGCGCGAGCGCCAGGCGGCCACAGCGAGACCGCGACCGAGACCGCGACCGCGACCGTGAACGTGACCGTGACCGAGAACGAGATCGGGATCGAGATAACTCCGGCGCAGCTCCATCTGCTGTGTCAATCTCCCGCAGCAACAGCATCCGCGAACGCAGCAATCAGCAGCAACAGCATCAGCAACACCAACAGCAGCAACTATTCCTCAGTACAGGTTCATCCTCAGCGCTGCAGTCGGCGGTGGCGGCGGATGCGTCGTCGCCGAATACTTCAGGGAATGCCAGGCCTTCACGCCAGCGGCCTCCGTCAACGTACAGTAGTGGCATCAACAACAGCCCACTGACAGCATCGCAGTCGCCTCCGTCATCGGTGGATCCTGGCCGTAGAGATCGAGATCGCACCGCCGAACGGCATGACCGGGAGCGGCCAGAACGTGGACTTGACTCTTCTCGCAGCTTTATCAACAATTCCCTGCGAGATCAGCTTGCAAATGATCGAATGCCTGCTGATGGGCCTGGCGTTAATCAAGCGAATAAGGAGCGCGATATCGCTCGGAGACACCAATTCAGGCAGGAGCAGTTGCGCGCACTTAAAGAACGAGAAGAAAACGAACTATTGTCTCCAAAAGTCAATTTTACGGTTCGTGTAGATGCCGCGCCGGTGAATGTTGTGGTCATTCCTGGATATGGGAATGACGATGACTATGTGCTTGATGTCATTTCCGACAGTGAAAGCGAAGATGATGGGTACGGCAACCGACTGAAACAGGTTTGTGACTATCGTCTTGGTCCATTGGATTATCTAATCCTGCTGCAGAAGAAGAAACTACAGCAGCGTGTGCCCAAATTCTCACCCAACCATCGAAATGCCACTCCAACAAAAAGAGCTGACAAAAAAGCCAGAAGGTTTGTTGATAATGAGTACATCCTCTTGTTTTAAATTTTATTTCAGATTTTCTGGCAGTAAGTTGTCTCCGGCTTCATCTGGGAATTCGAGGGAACCTATTTCCTCAAGAACCAGAACATCCAGGGCAAATGGATCAAGCAACAGCAGGCAGAATGCGGAAGTAGCCATATCTAATGCAGGAAATGCAGTAAATGAAGAAGATTCCAACTGGGAGGATGCCTACTCCTCTGAAGCAAATTCCTCCACCGTAAGTTGAGCATCAGATAGAGAACAATACTGAATGAAAATTTGTAGCAACGCGGCATATCGCTTTCTACACCACGCTCTGCAACTTCGCAGAGGTTGCGTTCAACGTCATCTACTACTGATCCAATTTCAACTAAAACCCCTCTAGGGTCTTCGCGGATGGCTGACTCCGACGTTGAAGAACTAATGGGAAGTCCGACAAGGGAATCGGACAAAGTTCCAGAAGATCGTGAAGGTCGGCGCGAATGGTTAAAGCGGCGACAACAGCTGCGAAACAGTCAACTCCAAATCGCACCGGATGCGACACCCCCAGTACCTGCTACGCCGCCAAATAATTCGCCCTCATATCCAACACCGTCTGGGTCGACTGGAAGTTCTTCGACGGAGTCTTTGAACGAGCGGGAGCTGCGCCGTCAAGAGTGGTTAAAGCGGAAGCAAGCAATGTCATCCGATCCCAATTCGTCCCCCACAACTGAGTCACCTCCGGCTTCTGTCAATGGCCGAATGGCTGAGAACGGAAGACTGAATTCCGATGGCGGCCGTAATTTATCGGATAACTCGCGAAATGTTGGAGCAACTAATCAAACGCCTGCTTCAACACCGCCGTCAAATCCGCCTCAACCAACAAATGCAAGGAAAGGGCTTTCTCTTCCAGGACTCCCAGATGGCAACAAGAATAGCACTATCCCTCCACCGTCGCCAGCCAGTTTGCAGAATGAAGTTCGTGATATGATGAGCCCTTCCAACAACTACCGGCTAAGCGTCTCGGCGCTGCCAGGCGAATTCGTTCTCGCTCTCGATGCGGAAAAAAACGAAAACAATCGCCTCCGACAGCAATTAAGTGCCCGTGATCAGGAGATCAGCAGAATGCGTCTCGAAAAGCAAACTGAGCTCAAAAAGATACGAATGGACGAAGCTTCCAGCAACAACGAGGTCATCAACCAGCTGCAACTGAGTAACGAGGAGTTGAAGGCGAAAGTCGAAGAACTTGAGTTCGCCGGCGTCCAATTGAGAATGGATCTTGAGAGCAGCAAAGCCAACGTGGAAAACGAAGTGAAGTATCGCGCCATGGAACGAGAACAGGCCAAAAATCAGTTGGCATCATTGGTTGCCGAGCGAGACGCTGCACTGAAGGAAGTCGCCGGAAAAGCTGTTGTGTTGGGATCCACCGAAATGATTGTGAATCAAACCACAAAGGAATTAACAGCTTTGCGTGCGCGCGAAAGAGAGTTGGCTGCAAAATTGCAAGACAAGGAATCCCAAGCCAAAACGCAAAGCCAAACGATTGTGGAATCAGAGGAAAAGCTACGAAGAGCAATGGCCGAAATCCAAAACAGGAATCAGCTGGTTCGAACGACAGAAGAAAGACTCCGTGCGTTGATGCAAGAAATAGGTAATGTCAGAGCCCGAGAGGCAGATTTGGCGCGAAAGCTTCAAGAATCTGAAAGTCAACTTCGGGAGTCAAATTCAGCTTTTGAGGATTTGCGCTCGTCCAGTGCCGAGAATATGTACCAGGCGAAGCAGTTGGAGGAGTCCTTGAGGGTTGAAGTCCGAGATCTGCAAAATCAGCTTAACCAGTCAGTTCATGGATCTAAACTCCGTGATGATGAAATCAAGAAGAATCGTGACTTGATTCAGGGAATGGCAAACCGGATATCTGCGATGGATCGCGATCTTGGAAATGCCAAGCACTCCATTAACGAACGCGAATTGCGAATCGGCCAGCTGACCAGGAATTTGGCTGATGTGGAACAGAAGTCAAATGGCCTTCTGCAGCAAATCGAACTGTTGAATCATTCGCATGGGGGAGAAATGGCAGCCGCCATCACTATTGCGCAAAATCATCAACGAGAGCTGGAGACAATGCGCAACATAAACAACGAACTGAGCACAAAGCTGGACAATTCAGAAAACACATGCCGATCTTTGGAGGAAGCTAAAAAATCTCTTGAGGAATCTGTCGAAGGACTCAGCGCAAGAGTGGCAACACTGGAAGAAGATCTCGCAACTGCTCATGCTGTTACGGATGAAACAATTGTGAAAGTCCGACAGTTGACTGATAATTTAAACCGTGCCGCTGCGAAGGAACGAAAGTTATTGGATGATCAAGCCCAAATGCAGACTCGATTCGGTGAGCTAGACAATATTGCTCAACGCTTGGTTGTGGATCGCGACAGCTGGAAAAGCAGATCAAATGAACTGGAAAGGCTGTTAGACCAGAGTCGAAAAGAGACTAGCGATAGCAATATGCTTCGAGAGTCTATGGAACGTGATTTGAATGCGCAAATTGCCGAACAGCAGAAATTGGTTGCTGCTGCAATTGAAGATGGAAATCAGGTTGCGAGCGCTCTCCGTATGAGTATTGCGAATTTGGAACGAGATGCAACCAACCTCAAAAATCGCGGAGATGACTTGGAGGCATTGACAGCAGCTCTTCAAGCTAAGCTTGTTTCTTCAATCCAAAATGAGAAGTACCTGTCCGAGCAAATTCAGATTCTGAAGGAAGCGAGAGGCGGGGATATGGCGGCAGCTCTTGAGCGAACCCAACTTCACCAGCAAGAACTTCAGGCTGTGATTGATGTGAGTGTTCGGCCTTTATGTTCTCTGTTTGGTATCTGACTTCTTTTATTCGATTTTCAGGACAGGAATGGGTTGCAAAACCGGCTGTCCGAATTGGAAGACGTCTTGCGACACCTGGTCACAGACCGTGATCTTTGGAAGTCACGGTCTGAAGAATTGGAGTCCACACTGGCTCAGGCCCAGTCGGATCACGCGGGAGCCATGGGAAATCTCCGTGCGAGCATGGAGGCCTCCTTATCTCAACTATCCACCAAACTCCAAAATCTTGCAGCCGAGAAGAAGGAAACTGATGATCGGCATCAAAGCCGAATACACCAACTCGAGGGAGATCTTCAGACAACCCAATCGAACCGTGTTAGACTTGAAGGGGAAGTCGCCACTCTGAAGAAAGATCTTTTCGATGCCCTCAACAATGATCACGAAATCATCGTTGCTGGACTGAAATCTGACTTACAACAAGCTGCGGACTTCCAGGCATCCCTAAATCAAAGGATATCCGAAATGGAAGCAACCATAAAGGAAAAGGACAAGGAGAAAGAAGATTTGCAGGCGAACATACAGGAGCTCGAAGAGACCATTGACGAACTTGTGCTCGAGCAGGAAGCTCACGAAAAGAAAGTCATCAAATTGCAAACAATAGCGAAGAAAGCGAAGCAAGAGCTCCTTGATGTGGAGCGCACAACTGATGCTAGCATTGCACACTTACGGGACGAAGCAGCGTTCGGGGTGAAACGATGCCAGGATGAAGCGAACCGTAATTATTGGAGCATCCGAAATGCAGTGAACTCCGTGCTTGCTGTTATACTTCAGAAGCCTAATACCGATGATTCCGATGATAAATCGCAGACTTCGGAGATCGATCTGGATTCGGTGTTTGATGATTTGAAATTGTGCAAGCAAAAGTGCTCCGAATTCGTGTTCCAAATAGGGCTGGCTGAAACTGAGGCAACTGCCGCGGCTCAAGCCATTGCAGGCTTGAAATCTCAGTTGTCAGACTTACAAAAGGAACGCACCGACTTCAAGCGAAGCTATGACGCTTTGGTGATGGAGTCCGATGATTTGAGGGAGTTGGAAGTACGACAGGTTGGCCAGGTTTTTTTGGAAGCAATCATCTAACCAAATATCAGCGCCAGCAAATTAAAATATTTGAGCAGCAGCTCGAGAAAGTAACCAAGCTGAAGGAAATCGCGGAGTCCAAAGGTAACCAGCGTATCTCTAATTTGTGTTCTAAAATCCCATCAGCTTCCGCCAGCTCAACTGAAAACGAGGAATTGATAATTGCGCTGCAGCAAGAAATGATTTCTATTAGGGGGGAACTCACCAAAAAAACCGACATTTTAAAACGCAACACTCCGGCTGAAATTCAAGAATGGCTGAACACAGGAGAAGTTGAGCTCAAAGCGGCAAAAGAATCGGCTGCACAAGCTGAAAAAGAACTTCGAGCCCTTCAACGGCGCGTTCTTGAGTACGAGGGATTGATTGAAAAACTTCAGAAAGACTTTGAATTCCTTCAAGAAGAGTTTAAGAGCACTGAAGATCGGGGGAAAACGGAGAAACTCGACGCAGAAGCAGCTATTAAATCGCTGACTGCTCAGTTGCAAGACGAACGGGAAAGTCTCTTGGAAGCCCAAGACGCAATATCAACCTGCCAAGGGATGATCAAAGACCTCGAAAATGTTCGAAATGAAATGATATCCAAGTACGAATCTCAGCTGGATGAAAAAGACGCGGCCTATGTTAATATCTCGGCACAGTTGGAAGCTTCAAATCGGGAAATAGAACGATTATCAGTTGATCTTGAAGAGTCGGACAGAGAACTGGCGGCTTTGCAAGGGAATATAGACTCTTTGGAATCTACCATTAGCGCACTCAAGCAAGAGATGGAATTGTTGAAAAATCAACGGCGTGAATCGCAGGAGATGATGCAGTCAATGATAGAATCTTTGCAATTGCGGCTTCAAGAGGAGCAAGACTTTTTGGTTTGTAGTATATGAACTAAATACGTTTGTTAAGCAAAATTAACAGGAGGAATCTCAACGGAAGTGGAATGAAGAAAAATCAGATTTATCGAAGCAGATTGATGTCCTGCAATCGGAAATCAGATCGAAATTGGATGAGTTGTCGGTTTTGACCAAAACTTCCGATTCGACGTCTCAAGAGCTATCTGCTGCTCGATCGGAACTGGATGCTTTAACAGTTTCGTTGGAAGAAAAAGAAATGAAGCTTTCAGAGGCAAAAGTTACAAACGAACGGCTCAACATGGAACTTGAGAAGTCAAAAGAGCATTTGTTGTCGCAGCTTCAGTCTTCTCAGCAGACCCTTGAGTCTCAGACTAAAGACTACGAAGGTCAATTGAAAATCCTTTCAGACGAACTCTCGGCTGCAAACTCCCGCTTGGCTGAAGCGAAAGATGAACTTACAAAGTCAAAGAAAATTTGGGAAGCGCAAATCGAGGAGGCGACCAATGCCCACAACGAAGAAGTTTCCAAACTGAACCATCAATTGTCAACTCTTTCATCCGGGTTGGCAGAGCGTGAGTCAGCAGCAGAGTCTCTCAAGTTGGAATCAAGCCGTTTAGAAGAACAGCTGAAGAACCTGCGCGAAGCTTCAATGACGGATCAGTCAGCTTCAAAGGATGTTCTTGACCGTGCCCAGACAGAAATATCCCGATTGAATTCTGAAAATGACCAGATAAAAGCCGAAATTTCTGTTTTGCATTCCCGCCTTGCAGACGGGTCGGAAAAAATGGAAGGCGAATTCGAAAAACTGACCGCGAGGCTGAAGGAGAAGGACGCTGACATCGCGCAACTCTCAAGTGTGCATAAAGATCTGGAAGTCGCGCAGTCCCGTTTGAAGTTGCTCGAAGCCACGGAAGCGTCTGCAAATGAACTGAAGGCTGAAGTCGAAGTTTTCAAGTCAAAGCTGGAGGCAGCTCAGGCTGAAATAGTGAAGCTTGAATCTGAGTTGAAACATTCGACCGCGTCATTGGCTTCAACTTACGCAGAAGAGAAAGCCGCGGCAGAACTTGCCTTGGTGGAGGCAAAGCGAGAGTGTGAAGAAATGAGAGCGAAACTGCGCGACTTGATGAAGAGTGACACAACGATTCTTCCAAAAGTGAGCAAGCTTGAGAGCCCTAACAGTACTTCAGAAGCATCCGAAGATCACGTGAAACTTAATAGCGCAAAGGATAGTGCAATCGTCCGCGATATCGAAGTTAACGACGGGAGTCCACAGCCGACTGCTGTTCCGGAACAGACAACTAAAGAATCGATAACTGTGGCAGACGAAAAAGCACAACAGTCGCCTATAGTATCCGACGGAAGCATTGCTCCTGCGAACGAAGAGGTTGAAAGTGGAAGGTCACCGACCCAAGCCCTAGATTCTTCTGCAAAGAGTACTGACGTAACGGAGTCAGCAAGTGACAGCCCTGCAGATATTACAAAGGCTGAGACGAACGAGACCCGAGGCGAGAATGGAAACGATGCAGCGGAAGCGTCGAAATCAGAGAAAACTTCTCCTACAACATTCGGCTTGTTGCGAAGCCTGTGGGGGGGTGGAGCAAAGAAAGAGTGAAATTTTCTTTTCATAATTTTATAAATAAAGCTGAACGTGACAAAACGCAACCTCCGACTGAACGATACCTCAGAAACTTACCGACTACAACCAGCAAGCATTAATCGCAGTTAACGTGTCTGCAATAGCGCGGAACGATGAAATCAGGTGATCTAGATGCTGATGCCAGGCTCTTCACCAACGCATGATCAGAAATAAAACCTGTCAGCCAAGAGGTTCCAACAGAAATATCGTCAACAGTGTCTCTGGCGAAAGCAGATAACTGCGACATGCAAGGAACGCCTATGTCGGTGCTGGGGACCACTGTTATGGCCCTTGCTGCGGAGTTTGGAAATAGCCAATCAGAAGCATCGCGAGAACGCGCACCTTCCTGTTACTGTCCAGACGAAAGCCAACCGCGTCCGTCGGCCAACAAAACTCTGTGTCACCAATCTCCGAAAAAACGCGGGCGACCTCGAAAGAGCAGCAATCCGCCTATCGAGAAGACAGATGCTCTGGCCGATGCGTGGAAGAAGAAAATTCCGCCAAAGTCGGAAAAGGCACCAAAATGTGTAGAAAACGGCATCGTCTCACCAAATCGCCGGGGTCGTGGACGACCTCGCAAAGAGAGTTCAGTCGAAGCTCTTCCTTTTGTGGAGTCATCGGAGTTGAAAGACAACGCGCAGTCAAAAAAGCGGCTGCGAATCGACGACAATGATCTGATGGTGCAGACAGATACTTGTGATAGGACTGCTCTCACTCTTTACGATACTGAGTCGAAGAATGCTGGTTTCAGTCACGATATGTATGATCAGGAATCTTCAAACACAAGCGAAATTTCGAACTCCCCCGAAGTAGATACCGAAAAACAGCAAGGTGATAAACTTCAGTCAATTGTATTCTCTGAACGATAGATTCAGCATCGATAGCAGAACAAAATACGGAGTCGAGCTGCGCCCCTTACACAAATGGGAGAGTGTGCGCTAACTGCAGAACTAGCGTGACTCCAATGTGGCGGCATGGGCCGGTCGGCTTTGACAATCTATGTAATGGATGTGGCGTTAAATGGAAACGTGGTCGAATGCCCTTGAATGGGGCCTTTATCTTTCAGAAACAAAAGGCCAAAGTGCAGGCGTTAAGCCCTGAAGCCGACGTGGGAAATTCAAAAACTCGTTCAAAACTGCTACCAAAGCTGTTTTATGATGGAGGTAATGGGCTAACGACGTTCTCTGAAATGTTAACCAGGTCTTAGATGCGTTGTGTTTCTCTGGCTCTGTGTCAGATGAAGAGTTCATTGGGTTTGTTAGTAATGCAAATTTCGAAAAAACGGCGGGTGCAGAAGCAAAATCTATCGATGCACCGGACATATCCCAACGTGCTCAGTTCTTAAATTGGGCGCTGGCTGTAGTTCCTTCTGAAAGTTTCGCCTCTGTTGCATTTGACATCAAGAAAATATGCGAGAGAGTTCATTCAGAGGAGAGCGACTTGTCCGGAAAAAAATGTGTTGTAGATCGATCAAAAAATCAATCATTTTCAGAATTTGAAGTAGATTTGGAAAAACTGAGTCAAAGTGATTGGCGGGATTTGTGCCAGATATTCACTTTCCATGATTAATCACGTGTCAAAAGAATAAAGATTTCATTTAATGCTTTTCTTCCCAAATAATCGGTTTATGAAGCTTGTTCCAGGTTTTTCCGAGGATGAAGCCTCGCTAGATATTTCAGGACTATCGGGCTCTTTGTGAGCGCTTGTCCAATTCATTCCCCACACTAGTTCGCTTCCTTCACAGGTTTGCCTGTTGTACCGATCGTTGCTATTGAAACTTTCCTTCGATGCGCACTTTCTTTCATCACCTGATCGTGCGGAGCAGCTTGATCTCGGCCATAGTGATTCGGATATACTGAGCCGAGGATTGTTGTCCGACCTCATTGCGTCGTAATTTGCGTCGTAAGTCTCATCGTCTGTCTCAATTAAATAAGTTTTTATAAAGCATGCAGAATAATGATACCCTGTTGAGTTCGGAATTTCTTCTTTTCCTTGCGAAAGCCTACAGCCGTCAATGCTTGAAATATTTTACTGCCATGCGCTTGACCAGCGGCTTTTTTGACGCTGCCGGCGTCGATAACGGAACTTCTCCTGACATCACATAGTCCATTGGTTTCCGCCATATTTTCTGGAGTTCGCTGATATTGTCGGACAAACGAAATCTCGTTGGTTTGTTCAATTGAGAGGTTTCTCGATTCGGAAGACCGTTCCACCTGCCTAACATCAGCGACTTGACCCGAGCTTTCAGCAGGATATGATTCATATATATTTAGATCTACATTATTTTCTGAGCTCCTTTTGTCCATGGCAAGATTTGGGGTGGACAATGATCTTAATTGATTTTCTGCTCGAAAGCAATTTAGAATTTAACAAAGTGTCATTCCTTACCTGTTCCTGAGCTGTCCCCCGAAGACTGTATGTTGTCCAGAACCAAGAAATACAAACTCTTAATCGGATGCAGCCCGCAGTCCATACCCAACAATCGTCTTATTTCTTGCTCCTTGATCCCGTACGAAACGAGTATTGATATGGCTGCCGCTGATGGATTTTCAACGATTGCAGGACGTGGAATCACTTTAGGATCAATCTTTCCGGCTTGGCCGTAATTTGTCCATCTGAACGAGATTAGAACAGAACCAACCAAAGACAGAAAAAACCTACGGATGATCAACAATGTCCCTCATTTTCGCTCGTTTCAATGGATTTACAGTGAGCATTATTGAAACCAAATCATTCGCGGCTTTCAGCAACTAAATTATTCAAATTGAGTCCATCCTTTGCACTTACTGTCACTGCTTCGGATAGGATCATATTCTCCTTTTGCAATCATTGTGTACAGGACTATCATGTCTCTTGAATCGAAAGGCAAATTTCCGGTTATCAGAGCGTATAATATCACACCCATACTCCACTTCAGAATTATTTAATTTATGCTGCAATCTAGAGAGTCACCTACAATGTCGACCTCAGGCCCGGTATACGGAATCCCTTTAACCATTTCTGGTGCAGCATAGTATGGGGAGCCACAGAATGTATCCAGCGTGCGATCTCGATGAAAAGTGTTGCCAAAGCCGAAGTCAATGATTTTTATATTCCCATCTTTGTCCAACAACAAATTCTAGGAAAAATATTTCAGCGTTAAAGACAGAAATTTATCTTCACCTCCGGTTTCAAGTCCCGGTGTATGATCGAATTCTTTCATCAAATTTAATTCTTTACGTTCAAGAAGCTTGTACCTACTTGGTGACAGTAGCTAATGGCTGAAACCACCTGCCGAAAGTACAAGCGAGCCATGTCTTCATCTTGATGGCATTGCTGTGCAATGTAGTCGAATAGCTCACCACCGCTTGCCAGTTCCATGACGAGGAATATCTTCGAAGTCACTGTCAGATATAATGAAGTTAAAATTTCCAACCTGCTCCTTATTTTCCAGTGTCTCTTTTACTTCCACAATGTGCGGATGTTTTAAAAGCTTCATCAGACGTACTTCTCTCTGTACGCTGTTCATTTGCTTTGCGGTTTTGATCTTCGATTTTTGAATCACTTTAATGGCTAATTTTTCACCAGATCTAATGTCCACAGACAGTTTGACTTTCCCAAACGTGCCTTCTCCTATGGTTTCTGTCAACAGGTAATTGCCAACTCTGGAAGCGTCATGTGCTTCTTCGGGGGAAAATAGATGCTGGCGATCGCCGTCGGCTGCCAAGTTCTGAGTCGCGCTTTGCCTGAGAGGTATTGACACAGATTTCAAGATGTCTTCTGAAAGAGTTGCTTCCGACTCAGCGTGATTTGGGAGTGGAATCTGCGGTGTCGGATGAGAAGATTACGAGTGTGATCACAAGGTGCAGAGACATGGCAAACTGCCAGCAAGTCCGGTGGCGGCTCTCCATGGCGACTTTCGAAACAATCTCGCGCGCGATTATAGTGAGGAAGGTGGGTTTGTCGAGATGTATTGTGCGATGCAAGCAACGGAGTATTTGTTGCGCGTCCCGCGGGAAAGAAGTCGGGGACAGAAGCCATCAAGGCGCTTTTGACGAAAAAAGTGATTGTTTGCCAATCACAGATCGTCACTAAAAAATACTGTCCTTTCTTCATTCACTCCATGTCCACCCCTTCCGATGCAAATGTCTCACTTTCAACAATTTTGGCGACTTCAACGCCATCAAAATCCTCCAAACTCATTTGTGTTTCCGACGCGAATTCCACGGTTTCGGAGCTGTCCGAGAGCGTCCGCTGGCCTCCCTCAGAAGTTTCACCACTTGGAGGAAGAGCCGCGCTTTCCTCAACCGTTTCCGCAGACAAAACTTCAACCGCAGAACCTTCCATGGAATCAGCTTCTGTCAGTTTATCCACCACATCAAGAATCCCAGCTTGACTTGGAGAATACATAGATTCACTGATTTGAAGAGCATTTTCTGTTTTTTCGTCGTCGTCATGCGATTCATCCGATTTGTCCACAAATGCATCGATGCTTGTATTTTCGATTTCGTCAATCGTTTCCTCTGGACGAACCTCTGATTTTTCCTCGACATCATTCGTTTCCTCTGAAAGATCCTCTGTTTCTTCTGATAGATCCTTCAAGCCAGTTGCTTCTTCTGACGGACCATCGGGTAAAGCCTTCCCAACACTCGATTCATCCTCACGAACCTCTAAAAGATCCTTGACGTAATTCGTTTCTTCTAAGCGAAACTCAGAGTCATTCAGTTTCTCTGAATAATCCTCTGCGTCATTTTCCTCGTCTGAATGATCCGCCGCAGCAATTGCCTTCTCTGAATCATCCTCAGCTGCATTTGGCTCCTCTGAATACTCCACCACATCATTCATTTCCTCCAAATAATCACCCGGCTTATTCGTTTCTTCTGAATGATTCTCTAGGGGATTCTCCGGTAGATCCTTGGCCAAAAGATCAACTAAAGAGGCTAGGTTTCTGTTAGAAACGCCACAGTTTGATGAATTATTGTTACCATGACGCCCGTCTTCGCTTAAATTAACTATCACTTCCGCGTCTGCGATTTCCAGATCCCCCATCTTAGAGACATCAATATCCGCGTCTTCCGAAGCAGCGTCTGTCGCAAACTCCAACTTTGGTGTTACAGATTCGAGCAGAGCATCATCCAATGGTTCGTCCAACGACTCGACTACAGGAACTAATTCTACGCCCAAGACGCTTGCCGAAAATAGCGCCGCCGTATCTACTTCGACTTCAGACTTCCTGTCTTCAGAGGCTGCAGGAGGGTCCATCAAACTTTGATTAATTGACGCTTCTATCTCCACAACCTTAGCCAGTATGCTTTCGGCCAAGATACGTTCTTCGTCTGACTGTAGAATAGGTACTTCGAAATCCAACTCTTCGGGCTCTTGGACAAAATCCGCAGAATACGCCTGCTCACCTTTGACCATTTTCAGAATCGACATTCTTGCGTTTCTTTCGAACTCGTTCCGCATTCCTCTCATCTCTCGATCTCGCGCTTCTACTGCCGCCAAACGCTCATCCTCTTCTTCCAAACGCATGGCCTCTTCATTTGCCCGCTTCCGCGCTGCCGCCATTTCCCGTTGGATATCTTCGAAGTTCGGAACGGCGCGCGCTTCTTTGGCCATTGTAGGAGAAAGTGGATCTTCTTTGACATGCACAGACTCTCGTTTGGATAAACGCGGGTTATCCATAGATGATAACAGACCGCTAACGTTTGCAACAACGGTTGTGAAAGGCTGCAAGATTGAAAGACGAGAACTAGCTTGGGGTGGAGGCGCACCGACAGACACAGTCTTCGAGTTTTCAACAACCGGAACGGATTGCACAATTTTGTCCACTTCCTCCTCGTCCACATCATCAGTAAAGGATGCAGCCCGAATCAAAGCTGCCTTCAGCTCCGGCACACTAGCTTGTGATGAAAGTCTGTCACTAATGACTGAGTTCAAGAGGCTGCCGCGTCTGCGATGACGATCTTCAAACTCTCGGAATTTCCTGCTAATTGATTCGAATGCAACTTTCAATTCTGGCGGACATTTGTACGATGGTGTGTATAGGACAGGATCCACAGGGATAAACTATTCTTTGCAATCAGAATCTAAGTGAGAAAAGCTGAAAACTCACGTGTACTGTTCCCAACTTGAACACTTCCCCCTCTCCCGGAATTCTTTTCAAATCGATGTAGCAGGTTGTGATATTGCATACCGCCTTCAAATATCCGAGCCTCAAGCTCACTTTTCCCATTCCTCCCAACATCTTTTGTTCCTCGGGGGGTAAATACCGTGTGAATCCTCTAATCATCTCCAATTCCGGATCAACCACAATTTTCAAATCTTGAGGATTGGAACTATTAGTACCACAGACAAACTTGAGCGGGATTCCTGCGCTGCTGTTGCTGGCACGTAGTGTGCTAGTGAATTCTGGAATTTCGACCTCGCATATCACCTCATAAGTTCCACGATAGAGACCGGAATCCAAGCGAAGTAGCGCCACATGACCGTGGGAACCTGAACCGGTTGTATACTCCCATTGGTCTGAAGACTTTGTGTGAGCTTCTGCTCTGTTCTGGCTCAACTTTCCAGCAATGGCCGCGTCCCATTCCTGAGTGATAAAAGTCTCTTGTTCTTGGGGAATCGTCGAAAAGTTCGAGGATGTGATAGGATGGCCGGAATCAATCCCAGAATTGATGCTGAGGATGCTTGTGATCTTTGTTGCTGAAGTTGTTAAAGCGTTTCGAATTGCACCAAAACGAGTTTTGCTTGATCCCGACTTGGACAAGGGCCACTGGAGAAATGTCAGATGAGCAAGAGGGTGGTTTTTACCAAACCTTTCCGTGCAAATTCACGAGTGTAAACGAGCCATAAATGTCCATAACACCTAACTGACGTGCACCAGTAACAAAAGACGCAAGCTTCAATGGTGGGGAAATCATCCAGATCTCGTGTATCCACACAAGTTCGCCGGTCTCTGAGTTATGAATTGTGATCCGTTTGTCTTCGCAAAGGGTAACAAGGGCTCCGTCGTCGAGACTCCAACCGAACGACATAACGCCAAACGGAGACCCCGGTTTATCCGCGTGCGTGAGCAGTTCTCGCTTCAATTTCAGATCCAAAGACCAGATAGTTACTGCACCATCTGCTTCCCCGGTTGCAAAAATTCTGTCAGATAAATTCGAAAAGGCGACAACCGTCGGGCGGTCGACATTTTGATCAGACAGATTTGAAGATGACCAGACGCTAGACGATGACCGGCGGAACTTCGTGCTCAAAAAAGACGATCTCTCGACCGCAGGGCTGACATCACGCGGAGGAATGATGACGGAGACCGATTTTGTACTTGGTGTCAGCCCATCCCAAATAGCAACAGTCGAATCATCCACAGTGACAGCAACAGTCTTGCTTCCCATATTTGAGGGAACAATTGACGTAATTCGACCAAATTTGAATGGTAAATGAAGGAGCAAAGACAGGTCTTCAGCAATTGATGACCATTCCCAAATTCGCAGCGATCCGTCTTCATGACCTGTCGCAATCGTTAAATGCTCAACTGCAGAGCCGTTCACTGTTGCGGGCAGATTCGTGCCATAATTCGAGAGAAAAGCAACCGCCGAAGGACTGGTATAATCCTCGTCTCTCCAAACACTGTAAGTTGCAAGAAGGCCGTCTCCAACTTTTTTAGAGTTCCATAATCCTTTCATCCAGCCTTTCCCTTCAACAGAAATATTCTCATTGTAAAGTAGTGATAAATATCCCTGGTCGGTGACTACAACGGTGAACGGCTTTTCTTGGTGGCCAGAAACAGCCACTAAGATGTCCTTGCTGCCAGCACTATCTTCTTCGACAGAGACATCAAACGTACGGACTTTCATTTTTGCCTTTGCGTCAGATAGAGAGACCTCCGTCTTATTTTCGGGAATGCTCCACGCCGCGCAGGATGAAGAGTTCATCACAGGAGCTATTCCTTGGATAAGCGCCGGAAGCATTGAATGGTAACGGACAGTCGAATGGTCCCCTAAATCATCAATAGACCATACTTGAGTTTGCCCGAATTCGCCATCAGTCACAATAAACTGCCGGTTGCGAGAAAAGAGGCAAATTGGTTGCTCCACATCGCCACCAAGGATTGTTCCTAAATGAACGAAGGTAGAAAGATCTCCAAAGTCTCGTTGCGAATCTTTCATCGAATCTTTGATCCCGTCCGTCGTTCCGAAAATATGAATTACTTTCCCCTCGTGAGGGAAAACAGCAACTTTTGTGCCATCGCTGGACAGAGAAACACTTCGGACAGTGTCGATATCAACTTCCACGTGACCGACAGGCCTTTTGGCCCGGAAATCTATCAAGGTGTATCCAAGTCCGTCGTCATCGCCGACCAACACCAGCGGTGATTTGTGGGCCAACGCAAATCTGGCGCAGCCATCCGGCGGTGGATCGCAATGAGCCTTAGTTGGGATATACTGCAGAAACAGGCCAGACTCGGCATCACTGGCAAGTTCGTCCACATCCAACAAAATGAAAAGCTCCCTGTATTCGTCCCAGAATCCGATAGTTGAGAATGCGGAACAAATAGGCTGACGAGGGTACTGCGATTTGATAACACGGAGGAACGAGAATGAACCTGCATCCCATAGAACGATTCTTCCGGGCTCGGCACCATCAGAGGCCGTGACAACGCATCCATCATCTTTGGTCCAAGCAATCGCGGTGATTATATCTCCTTCTGGCAATGAAGGATCCATTGCAGAACCTGCCAAAGATAGTCCAGCCGTATTATAGAACACCAAAGACCTCGAGGCAACCACAAGTGCCTTGCCTCCTCTCGAAAAGCTGCAAACAAGCGGCAGGCCTTGTTCTTCGTCAGACAGATCAACAATAGCAAAGGCCAGCAATTTAGCTCGTTCGTCCGGCACAACTGACATTGGCTTATAGTTCATGTCGAATAAACTCAAAGCCGGGAGCCCATCAGATTCACAAATACCGGCAACAGCTACAAGATTTGCAAAAGTGTCCCGACACGTCACCGTGACGCCTTGGCTGACATCTTCTGGCTTCAGAACGGCTATTGGCTCTCCGCGAGAAGTTGGACGATTCACCCATTCCATCCAGTTCAGCTCAGGAGCTTGGGCTTTGATCCAGGATCTTACATCACCGGAAACAACAGATGTTGCATACAGATTCGCTGCCAAGGGAATGAGCGAACGCGGACTGTTGGCCAAGGCATTGTAGTTCAGGACAAGGAACCGGTAGTCTGAATAAAGGACGTAATTGAGCTCTGGCAAAGAAAGGATCAACGAAGTCCTTACATTCTGTCAATTGTTCCGCGTAAACATTATTCCCCATGCTTTCCAAAGCAAACTTGTAACATTCGAGTACTTCGTCCAACAGCCCAGCACCAATAGCTGCGCCAAGATAGGAAATATTTTGAAGAGTTTTTACTGCTTCCGTAAATCCCGAGACTCCACAATTCAGCAAATGCCACGCTATTGAAGAGATACGACGATCGTTGGGTTTCCCATAAATCAGCAACGTCTGCCGGAATATGAAGTGCTTGGCGGATCTGGTGTGGTCTTTTTCCAACTTGTCCCGCCAATATGACGCTAGTGACTTGTGGATATTTGATTGACGTTCACCGTAAAGATACCGTTCCTGCGCAACTGTTTTGAACTGAACGCTTGCCCTGACAAAAAGTCAATAACCAGCGCACCAGCAGCAAGATTACCAAAAAATCACTTCCAAGCCGTTTAACATTTTATACGAAAAGCAACATCGCAAATCCTCTAACAACAGGGATACGGAAACTGAATTGACTCTCCAGATTGCTGGCTCTTGTGACTTAAGAATCGAAGAGTTAGTAAAAGTGCTGTAAGACGAACAATTACCTTGAAAATCTCCCCTAAAACCCCAGTGTCACACGAAAGAACGTCAGTCAACTCGTTCTTGCTCAGTCCGTTGCGCGCGGCTGTGATGTATGACAAACAACTCGCAACGAAAACTCTTCCCCATTTGTTCTCGCAGGCATCTAAATAATCTTCGAACAGTCCCGGAAGGGTTTCCGCCTGAAGTTCTTTCTTCATAAATTGGTAGCTAGACGTCCACTTTCGTGCACACAATTCCCATGCACTTATTATGTAAAGCGGCATACTTGAAGACTGGCATTTTGTTGTCAAAATCGCAAGTTGCTCAGGAGTCAGTGCCCGATTGTTCGAAGACAACAGTACAGCAATCAATGATGACACTTCATCCGCAGTGAAAGCTGGTATTTCATAGTATTGTGCTGTGGTCGGGCCATCGATGAACTCCTCTGCCAACGCAGTGGCAGTAGGATACTTGGAACACACAGATAGAAACAACGACTGTTTTTTGGACACTGGGAGTGCCGACAGAATAATTTTCACATTTGGAGGAACGACTGATGGAAGCCAGTCAACGTTCAAAACATCACTGTCAACGTTAAGCTCATGCAGACCGTCAAGGATCTGAAGAACACAGGTGTTTGCCCGAAGCCGAAGAAAAAAGTAACAAAGAGATACTAACCAAAACCAGAGGAGTTTCAGGAGTTGCCAGACTCATTGCAATTTCCAGGCCTAGTTTTAATCCGGACAGAGAAACAGGAGGCCACTTCTCCAAAATTTCAAACAGACTGTCCGCGGAGCTTGAAGCACCGGCCGTGTTGTCCACCAGATCAGCCAGCGCTTCAATTTCTTGGCTGATGGCAGCTTTCAAGTCATCGATGCCATATATGCCGGATATTTGCAAACAGATTGAAGCTAGCAAGGACCTCAGTGAAGATGAATCTTCTGTTTTTCCAATGAATCTCGAAACTACTGCGTGCGATTTCGCATCGGACAAAATTTGAGCAGTTTTTGCCAGTGTTGCTGATTTCCCAATTCCCGATGGACCTTCAACCCGAGGTGTTACACAAAATTTGAAATTCGAACGCCGCAATCTTACCATACAGCACGAACACACCATCATCGCCCTCCGGTGCTTGCAGAAAGTTGAACAATGTCTCCAAAACATGCTTCCTTCCAACAAAGTTCCGCGCAAGCCCATCGACAACAGCGATTTGTCGATTCATCTCCAACCTCAATTTATTAGTCTCCCGATTTAACGCAGACGCGCTGTAATGCTTCAAAATGCTTTCGGCAAGAAGACGGGCCACATCATCGCAGAACGTTTTCAAGTACGCAGCGTGAGATTTGTCAGAGGAAGGCGAGAATCCAATGGAATCAGCAGAATTCCAAGGGACCGAATAACTTCTCTTCGGGCGGATTTTAGTTGCAAGTTTGGCCATCGCAGTGGGATCCACTTCGTTGGAGGGGTCATCAAAGTAAAACGAATCATTAACGCCTTCAGGAGGTTTAACAAAAGTACGCCTGTGGAATTGTATTAGGAATACAGCAAAAGGTTTCGCTGGAGAGGCCGCACCTGAAGCTGAAGTACTTATCCAGAAACTTATCCTTGTCCACGTCCTGCATATCTTTTGCGCGACATGAACTGGCGACGGAAACTTCAAACTCAGTGACCGACGCATGGAGTTTCTTCCATACTTCGTTGTCACTCGGTAACGAAACTTCGGCTCCGTCTTTGAGCAAAGTCATTAACCGTGATCGAGCTGCTTCCCATTTCGATGTCGCATCAATGAACACCGCAAAATTGTCCGCCGAATATATCCCGGGAAAATGGTATTCAACAGGTACTAAAGAGTACACTGGAGAAGGGCTTTGGTTTGTGTCCTTCACAAACCACGTTTTCAGGAAATCTTGAGCGTTCCCCTCTTCGTCATTACTGCGATGGTTTTCGAGCCCGTCCAAAATCAATTCGTACTCAACGGCCGGCAGGACCTTCGGCAGTGCGGGTGATCCGTATTTGTCGCCTTAAGAGGTTCCAATTTACACTGGTCAATCCAGAGGATGGCACCTACCCAAAAAACAGAAAAACGCAGGACCCGCGGACTCATTGATGCACTCCCATAGGAGTCGCTGAGCCTTCTGCCAAAAAATGTGAATTCTTTCGAAAGCACCCAATAAATGTGCTTACCTCTTCGGAAACTTCCATGGCCGCATTTGGAACATTCCAAGTTCTGGCACATTATCGCGACGAAACGTAAGCCAGTGAAAGAGCCAAAGCGGCGCATACCTATCCACTGGTTCGAAATCCAAATCTAGCACTTTGCAAAAGCGACGCAGAAACGGCCATACATCTTTCACGAGTGCATTCCGCTCCCAGATCCAATCTATTCGCCTGGTAAGACCGCGGCAGGGGAGGGGCAATATGAACTAACCGTCACTGTTGCCACACGAAATGTACACTTTCACGCATGAAGACGGCTCTTTGACCACCACATCCATCGAATGCCCCAGAATCGCATCGTCGATATCAGGCGCATCATCGGAACTCGGCGGAGGTTCCGCATTGGCAAGGCTGACGGCCTTTGCTATTAAGGCGCTGAAAACAGGACGCAGTTCTCTTGCTGGCGCCGAATCGAAGCCGGTGAATACCATGGCACTGCGCTCTCCACCATTCGGATGAGTCAAAGCTGAGCGCGGACCCGCCGAGGGCGGGTTGGGGTCAATAGGGGATGACTCGTTGGCTCCCATTTGGGGCTGAAACAAGCCGTTTTGAACAAGATTACACACACGAGACACACGTGCAAATTGTCACGGAGGCGACGACGACACGCCGAACGTGACTTTTATTATTACAACTCGTCAATGATGGCGTTGATTTATCCGTTCACGCCACTTTCAATCTGTGGATATGGGGATAAACGAACCAAATTAATAAGCCAACATTCGCCTGAGAAATGATCGCTCAACGCGAACGGCTTCACCTGCATCAACAAATCATCACATATTTTCGTGAGCTCCATATTTTCCTGTGTCTTTGTTTCGACCGTCTTTTCCAGCGACGAAATATGCAGTTCCGCTCGAGTTACTTTGACTTTTAATGACGCGATTTCTTTCTCGAAACCATTTCGCACTCGTGCGATTTCCACATTTGCGCTATCGTCGATAGTTTGAAACCGAGAAAGTAGAAAAAAAAAAAAGAAAGTTAACTGAAGCCAAACCTTTCCAACTTATGTTCAGCATGCGATTTCAGATTCTCGAATTGGTTCCTGGATGTCTTCAACTGATCCAAGATTTCTTCATTTGCAGCGCGAAGGTTGGAGCTTATCTGCCTCTCGTCTTCGAGATCGGCACGCAGAAGGCGGTTTCGATCTAGGAGTTCATCATGATCTTGCGAAAGTTTTTCGCGGCTGGCAAGTGACTTCTCCAAAGCTGTCCGGAGGGATCTCACTTCTGCTTGATGCTTTACGTCATCCATTTCCTTTTTGGCTTCAGATAATAAAAAATATAGAATCAAACTGCAGCAAGTACACTTCACGCCCATCTTACCAATCATTTCTTTCATAAATACTTCCCATTCGTCCAAAGTGGCTCGTAGTCGTGCGGCCTCCTCTACTGCTTTCGCTCGTCGTGCCTCTAATTCCTGAAACTCCAACTGGACAAGGTCAAATTCAGCGTCAAACTGAAATTTCATAATCAGACTAATTCACTCGAAACAGCAAAAGCCAGACCTTCTGACTCAGCTCCTTTCTAATAGCCATGACGTCGCGCTCAGAGTACTTTGGAATGCTGTTTGGGGAAGAAAATACGCTGTGCAATTCGTACATTGCTGCGCTCGGGGCTGGTTGCTTGCGATACTCCCAGCCAGCATCACTTTGGCTTCGTGAACCGCTTCTAGGAGTTTCCGCGAAATTTCTCGAGAATCCAGCGATTGGGTGCCGCCGCGATCCGCCCAGCGGCGTCGACGACTGCAACGCCTGGGAGTTGACAGGACTTTCGAACTTCACAAGAATTTCATCGGTTTTGTTGATATTGTTTGAAAAGTTCTTCGAAGAAACTATCGGAGTGTATTTCATAGTCGTTGGGGATAGGCCTTTGAAGGCTTCGTTCTGCAGCAGAAAAAAGGTTTTACGATGTGAACATCTACCACATCACGTACCGAAGATGGCGCTCTATACAAATTGGTGAGACGTACACCACTCCTTGCAGCCAGTGGAGTCGTTATTTCGCTGTTCCGAACTGTGGATTGACTGCCCAAGGACGGGGACAGAACTTCCGACTCCTCGTCAGGCATCACTTCCCCCTGAACGCCCACATCTTCGGAATCACCGACCAACAACCCAACGTCATCATCGTCCTCAGGAATATCGAGCGACCTGAAGCCGGCAATGTGAGAAAAAGCATCTCTATTTCCAGCGTCCTTCGGGCTGGGATGAAATGTCTGCAAACTTTTGTGTCCAACGTTTACCAAGATAGTCCCAGTTCCTGCGGTACAAAACGAATGTGTGGGTGAAGTTCGAGGGCTGAAAAACTCGTCATTTTGCTTTGGACTGGCTGATCCTGAGCGGAGACTACGCGCAAACCCAGCATCTCCACCATCATGTGCGTTGTCTGAAGTAAGTTCAGCTGCGGAAGCAGCGTGCGGATGCGGCACTACGCAGTTCGTTAAATCAACGTCGCCTTCCATTTGTGTCGCGTCCACCAACTCTGCTCCACGTCGGACATCTGCGGTCGAGGACGTTGGCGACAGCCAGAATCGCTGCTGAGGTTCGCCCGCTGCGGAAAGTATGCGGCGCGACGCTAGTTTCGCATTCGAAGCCTTTCCTGTGTTCGGGGCGTCCACGCCGGGCGGGCGGGGTGGGCGCGTTGGGGTCGGCGTGTGCAACTCCGACTGGTGGACGATCTGGGGATTGGAGGCCATAAAGCCGTCGTCAAGGTCTATTGACGAGTTTCTTGCCGCCGTTGAAGAAAGGGCTAGGGCAGACTGCGCGCGGCGAACCACACTGGACTTGTTCCCTTGCTGTTACATAATTATTTTTTGGCTTGTTGGCAAAGCAGTGGATGGTGACCTCACCTCAACTTCAAACGTCTTGAAGGAACTGAGCGTCTTCATGGGGCTTTTCGGAGAAGACATAATTGCATTCGCGATAGACCATGGAAAAACGCGATTCCAAAACGGACTTGCTGGGGTGGGTTGCGAGGTGGGCGAGTCCGTTTGCCTGTTCAGGTTCTCCAGTTTTGACAAAATTGCATTTGTTTGCGGGAGGAGGCCTAATGAAGTTTGAAAACGCGAGCTTGCGATGCTATTGCAGTCGTCGTTGTTGTCTGATTCGTCCGGATTTATTGTATTTGGAGGTTTTATGACGCTGCTGACAGGGGCCGGAGACGGGCATTTCAGATCCATCAAGCCGCTTGCTGTTTGCGGACGTTGTATACTGGACGCGTATGGTGTGGAGCCGGATGCAGAGGATGCTTTGTTTGGCGGGCTGGGCATCAGCGCCAACTTTTGATTTATTTATTTTATTTTTGGTTTTTTTTTATTTTTTTATTTTTATTTTCATTTATTTTTGTTTCAAGAACTTTCAACAAACTGCCACCTTTGAACAAATCCCGGCTCGGGCTTCAAGGCCGGATCTTCCGCGCGTGCCGTGACCTTGGGCTTCATATGATGCACTCGCCGAATAACTGGCGCGCGAGGCTCTCGTCCTCCACTTCGCATTGAAACAGTTGCAGCCGAAGAAGGTGCAACGGAGGATATCCCATGAGCTCGATATGGTGATTTCGCAGTTGCATTAGTCCCTGGTACAAAACTTTTGGACGACTCAGCTATTTTCCAAACTGCGTATAAACGGACTCACCAGATAGAAAGTCAGCGGTAACAAAACATCCACCTATTGATACATTCCTCACTTGACCCCAAAACTCTGCACACTGCCATAAATCCATCAAGTAGTTTTGGCACGAGAACACCAGTTCCTCCAGCAGTGGAGTTTTGGAAACCATCACCGTCATGAGCTTGGTCACACCGTCACCATTCTCCTCATGAACAACGTTGGTTATGCTCAGCCGTTTCAAGCTTGGCATCACGCTGACATTTTCTGGGTCGGCAGAAGGTCCGTTCGCCCAGAGCTCAACATCAAACAAGCCATCAAGCTCTAGATGTTCAAGATTTGGCACAAACTGCCCGATATTGATCACTTGCTCGGCGACAAGGTTGTCCAAATATAAGTGGGTCAAAGAATGCGAAAACAGCGAAAGCAGCGGCGACAAAATCGTTGAACGTCGCAGCTGATTCCGGCGAGTGACGCGGAGAGACGACACATGTTTTGCTTGTTGTAGGACGTTTAAGAATTGCTTGCGTTCGAAGGATAGGCCAACGTGATGGAATTGGATATGATTAAGATGTGGTGAGATGATTCGACCTGCGGTGCCATAAATTCGTGTGTTAATTTGTTGGTAGAAAGAATTAAACTAGTTTTACCGAAGAACTCCATGACAGACGTGTTAATTCCATGGCCATTGAATGAAATGCTTTGGATGGAATGCTGTCCGTGTCGATTTAGCAGGCGGCATGAGTCAATCGCATCTTGCCGGCGAGCAGCTTGAACGGCTTCGATAACTACAGACTTCACACAGTCGTGCTCCAAGTAAGGCAAAACGACAGCATATTTTGGGAGGTGCAAATGACGCCACAAACACGGCAGTCGGTAGAGCTTGCCCCACGACACACAAACTCGAGCGGCACATTGAACCAAATCGGGAAATGGCAAATACCCAAAGATCTGTTCGAGGACATTGCGAGGAAATATCTCCATTAAAGAAGGAGAGTATGAATACTGGACTATCATGTCGGATCCGGGGTCCGTCCACTTGTTGCCGGGTTCTTTAGGGGCGGAGAGTTCATCGGTTTCCGATTCTGACGAAACTGACGGCAAACGCTCTCCGGAGCCTGGAACAGCTAGAAAAGCTCTTTCGGGATCGGTCATGAAAACAGATCGGTATGATTGGTTCGGACTGGAAGGCTGTTGTTGTCCGAGAGAATATTGGAAACTGAAGTGTTGGTGCTGCATCGGCGGCACTTGCGGCTGTTGTTGCAGTTGTGGCGGTTGTGGCTGCTGTTGCTGCGGCTGTTGCTGTGGTTGTTGCAGGATGGCGTTTGGGGTCTTCTGGTAAAACTGTTGGGGTTGTGCTGATTGAGTGTGCGAGTATTGCTGGAACTGATAAGGGGGAATCTGTGCATGCAGTTGATTAATCTGCAGCTGTTGTTGTCGCAGATGCGGTGGATATTGTTGCTCGCCAAAATCAGGAGCAGACGGAAGGTCACTCATTTTTAAAGGCAAAGTTCACCAACGCTTGTTCCAAAGGCGAACGACCAAACACCCAAGTCCAATGGCAAAGACCGCCGAGCCCATTCGCAGCCCATGCTCACTCCAGCCGACGGATGCAGTAGCCTTCCTTTTTGGACGTGCCTCAGAGTTGGTTCGTCGCAGTTTTTCGGAGCCAATGCCAGAGCCGTCAAGTCGCAGTAAATATACCGCAACCTCTTCCAAAACTTCCACCGAAAACCCACGCGTTTCGTGAATCAGAACACCGTCAACGGCAAAGCCAGAAACCCGACTGGACACTTCGCCACCATCGTCAACCGCCGGAAATACACATAATGCTTTTCCGGACACGTTTAAGTCTTGATCGTATCCAGCCACCAGCAATGAGTCGCCGTTTGTATCTTCGATATAGGGACCACAGTGAAAAATGCCGCATTCAGATGTTCCCGTGGACGCACGGGCCTTTGGTTTCATATTAAACTGCTCCCATCCATACGGAGGAACAGTACAGATTTTTGTTTGAAGCTGGGGACCCAAAATTTTATCACATATTATTTCCAAATGTTTCAAAGGTGGACCAACAGGAGTCTGTCGGGTTTTTTTGATGTTCCCTTGTTTTTCTGAAAAGGAAGCACTCGAATCATGCATTATTGAATGCCTCCCTTCAGTGCAGATAACAAGATTAAACAGCGGGAACTGCGAGCCCAATATTAATTGGGTCAGGTGATTCAGCATGATCCTCCAATATGGCCAGCCTGAGTTCAAATGATGCACAATTTGACAAGTAATGTCTGAAAATGAGAATATGCGCAAGCCGCTGAGAGTTGTTACTGCCTGGATTGGTATTCTCTGAACCGGGAAAGGCGATTCTTTGTCAATCGAGCCAAAGGACTGCGAGGCGGAAATCAATTGCAGGGCTTGGATGAGTCGAAGAGTGTTAGCTATATCAGTTAAGGAAAGGTGGCGTTCGTCTGGGAAAGTGGACGTCAATAATCAAAATCAAAGGAGAATACAGAACCGGTCGGAATCGACGCTATTGGAATTTGAATTGCTCGTTCCCAATCGGATACTCTGGTCATGAGACCCTGGAACGCGAACAGTATATTAAATGCACGGAAGAAAGACGCGAGACTCCACATTTATGGCGCAATGAACCATGGAATTCCCTCCAAGCACTACTATCGCTGATATTTCATCTATATTGTAATCTCTTATGAGAGACATCAGGTTGCTGCTGCAATTGACGCCTGATTTCCAACAAATTGACGTTATCTGGAGGCAACAGGGTTCGGTATTCACAAACGTAGGAAGACGGAGTTCGCAGAGTCGAATTGCGAAACTAGGAAGGCGACAATTGGCGAGGACGGCGGAGAGTCAATGGCCGGTTGGGTGTCGTGAGTGGAACAAATAAGTAGTTTCTTATGCTTCGGCACGTCTGGGCTGGCAATTCAGGCGAGAATGGATGGAACAATTTGAGTGTACCTCGGACTGGAGAGTCCATCGCGACGGGGCGAGCTTGAGATATTTAGGCCGAACAATATTGCTTCTATTTGGACGGCGGGAACGAACACCAGACACAACGAGGAGGTTTAGGACATGGACGCGCGGACACGCGGACAGGGAAACGGCGCGGAGGGAGGGAGGGAGGGAGGGATGGCAGGGGCGGCAGGGAGGGATGGAGGGAG